>JASAND010024484.1:0-13842 GCA_030248195.1 Trissonchulus latispiculum
TTCTCTATTCTGACAGAAATCCAACATCCAGTACCCATGGCTGCAATAGTTTTAGTTACTGTATATAGCATATAGCACCCTACTGCAGTGCAACCAAACGCAAACTTTACTGTCAGTGAAGGAAACTCATACGGCATGATTTGCAATGCTCTGTCGCACTTGTGTGCAAAATTTCGGACTATTGCAACTTACCTGTAGCTAGTTACAGGCCGTGCTGTACTTCAGCAGCACTCTACTGCTGCGCAACCAGATGCAAACTTTACTGTCGGTGAAGGAAACTCATACGGCACGATTTGCAATGCTCTGCCACACTTGTGTGCAAAACTTCGGACTATTGCAACTTACCTGTAGCTAGTTACAGGCCGTGCTGTACTTCGGCAGCACTCTACTGCTGCGCAACCAGATGCAAACTTTACTGTCGGTGAAGGAGACTCATACGGCACGATTTGCAATGCTCTGCCACACTTGTGTGCAAAACTTCGGACTATTGCAAACTTATCTGTAGCTAGTTATAGGCCGTGCTGTACTTCAGCAGCACTCTACTGCAGCGCAACCAGATGCAAACTTTACTGTCGGTGAAGGAAACTCATACGGCACGATTTGCAATGCTCTGCCACACTTGTGTGCAAAACTTCGGACTATTGCAAACTTACCTGTAGCTAGTTATAGGCGGTGCTGTACTTCAGCAGCACTCTACTGCAGCGCAACCAGATGCAAACTTTACTGCCAGTGAGGGAAACTCATACGGCAAGATTTGCAATGCTCTGCCGCACTTGTGTGCAAAATTTCGGACGATTGCAACTTACCTGTGGCTAGTTATAGGCCGTGCTGTACTTCAGCAGCACTCTACTGCAGCGCTACCAGATGCAAACTTTACTGCCATTGAGGGAAACTCATACGGCAAGATTTGCAAAGCTCTGCCGCACTTGTGTGCAAAATTTCGGACGATTGCAACTTACCTGCGGCTAGTTATAGGCCGTGCTGTGCTTCCGCAGCACTCCACTGCAGCGCAACCACATAGCAACATCGTAATAAGTATACGAAATGCATCTATAATAGTTTGTCACGTCCTAAACTATCTGTATGCCGAATTTCAAATACCAGTGACGAATGAATAACTTGTTATCGACGGTGCTGTGTTTGGGGCAGCACATACAGCACGGTGGAAGCTAGAGAGTGCACCAACTAACATAGCTACAGTTCCCCCTTACTACAGACATGATTTTCGCCAAGTTTCATATGTTCAACCGTTTACAGTAATATATAGTCAACCAAGTCATAGAACAAAGAAGCTTGAAAAGTACCAATTTCTCCATTTTTGTTGATTTTGGCAGAAAACCCTCGTCCACTACAAATAAGAATATTTTATAAAGTTGCAGAAAGTTATCTGTACTTTGTTAACAGTGTAGAAGTGTAAAAATTCCGCCAATCATTAATCGTCAACCGAAAGTACAGAACAAAGAAGCTTGAAAAGTTCCAATTTCTTCCTTTTTCTCTATTCTGACAGAAATCCAACATCCAGTACCCATGGCTGCAATAGTTTTAGTTACTGTATATAGCATATAGCACCCTACTGCAGTGCAACCAAACGCAAACTTTACTGTCAGTGAAGGAAACTCATACGGCATGATTTGCAATGCTCTGTCGCACTTGTGTGCAAAATTTCGGACTATTGCAACTTACCTGTAGCTAGTTACAGGCCGTGCTGTACTTCAGCAGCACTCTACTGCTGCGCAACCAGATGCAAACTTTACTGTCGGTGAAGGAAACTCATACGGCACGATTTGCAATGCTCTGCCACACTTGTGTGCAAAACTTCGGACTATTGCAACTTACCTGTAGCTAGTTACAGGCCGTGCTGTACTTCGGCAGCACTCTACTGCTGCGCAACCAGATGCAAACTTTACTGTCGGTGAAGGAGACTCATACGGCACGATTTGCAATGCTCTGCCACACTTGTGTGCAAAACTTCGGACTATTGCAAACTTATCTGTAGCTAGTTATAGGCCGTGCTGTACTTCAGCAGCACTCTACTGCAGCGCAACCAGATGCAAACTTTACTGTCGGTGAAGGAAACTCATACGGCACGATTTGCAATGCTCTGCCACACTTGTGTGCAAAACTTCGGACTATTGCAAACTTACCTGTAGCTAGTTATAGGCGGTGCTGTACTTCAGCAGCACTCTACTGCAGCGCAACCAGATGCAAACTTTACTGCCAGTGAGGGAAACTCATACGGCAAGATTTGCAATGCTCTGCCGCACTTGTGTGCAAAATTTCGGACGATTGCAACTTACCTGTGGCTAGTTATAGGCCGTGCTGTACTTCAGCAGCACTCTACTGCAGCGCTACCAGATGCAAACTTTACTGCCATTGAGGGAAACTCATACGGCAAGATTTGCAATGCTCTGCCGCACTTGTGTGCAAAATTTCGGACGATTGCAACTTACCTGCGGCTAGTTATAGGCCGTGCTGTGCTTCCGCAGCACTCCATTGCAGCGCAACCACATAGCAACATCGTAATAAGTATACGAAATGCATCTATAATAGTTTGTCACGTCCTAAACTATCTGTATGCCGAATTTCAAATACCAGTGACGAATGAATAACTTGTTATCGACGGTGCTGTGTTTGGGGCAGCACATACAGCACGGTGGAAGCTAGAGAGTGCACCAACTAACATAGCTACAGTTCCCCCTTACTACAGACATGATTTTCGCCAAGTTTCATATGTTCAGCCGTTTACAGTAAGTCTACAGACAGCGTGCTATGGTTGTTGCATAGCAGTACAGCACGATGGCAGCACCGCACAGCGCTGCGACTATGCTCATCGTGTTCAGCGACCCCGATAACCCTTATATACGTCCCACTATATGGCCCAAAACAGCATATTTAGGCCTGTTTTTGACTATTTTCTGTGGAGTTGGGACTTAGAAATTTTCCGAAAATGGCTATTTGGCCGGACCAACTTTGGGCCGGCCGCCAGAACGATTCTGGCCAGATATCAAAAATCGCCCTCGTTAGGACATATAAACCCTTCCGTAGATCCTTATGCAACAAACCGCGTCTCTCTAGCGTCTTCCCTGAGTTCTGTAGCTTTGACAAAAAATTGGCCATTTTTGGCCATTTTAGCGCCAAGACCACTTTTGGCCGGCCGTACAGGTGGCTGGCCGGGCCGGGCAGCGAAAAAATATCAAAAAGGTTCACTTTCGGGGTATATACGTTCAGAAAAACCAAACTTCACCTGCTGAAAATGCCCAGATCGTTCTAACACTGCGACAGAAAATTGCATTTTTCCAAGCGTGACTTACACGGAAAAAAAAACAAACGGACCTAACTTGCCCGGAAGCGAAAATTTTCAAAGTTGGAAATTTTGACCAAAACTTTTTTGCGACTTGTAGTACTCGTCGTGTAGATTCCAACGATACCAAAATTGTCCAGTTTCGTCGAGTATTTAGCTGGCACGGACCTCGAACGGGTCTCCAAGGGCCGCACTGAGCCTTTTACACCCATATTATAGGGGAGCGCTCTCGCGCTCCCCTATAATACACATGTTAGTTCGAGTAGAAGACCAGAAATATTAACTTGTAAAAACTCAAAGAGAAATTAACGTGATTTTGTATAACGCAAAGATCTTTGCCTACACAATAATAATGTCTCGTTTATACAAACAGAGGCATAAGTCTGGAGGCAATCCATACCGAAAAACACAGATAACAAAATCACTTACGTATAAGCGGTCTTCTGCGTAACAGACGGAGTGCAGTTGTTGTTTCCGTTGGGAGAATTGAAACTTGCTGGTAAATCGGGACCAGCGCCTCCGCTTCTATCTGGAGGTAAATGATGTGAAGGAGGGGCTCCAGCAGATCTAGTCAATTTGGAAACGCCAGCAGCTCCGGAACCAGATGCAGACGGCCCAGCAGCAGCAGACATTTCCAGAGCTGCAGGGTAGCTACCGTTAGCGTTGCCATTATCATAACTATCAAGAATTCCAGCACCATGAAGCCTTATGGCCGCAACTGAGGCTGTTCCCTGCTGCACTTGTGAGGGTTGCTGAGGTGAGTTTGGACGATCGGAATCCCCACATGCAGCACCGCCGGAGGAGGAAAGACCATTTTTGTTAGAAGAGCTCATTCAGAGATGCAATGGATTAATGTGGCAGCAGCCGACCTGAAATATGCATGCAAGCTTCACAAAAATCAGACGAGATTTTTCGGAAATCTACCGTCTGCCCCAAAATGAAAATTTTGTTGAAAATGTAATAGCGAAAAGATATATATTACCTGAAAAGTCTAAAATTGAGATCACAACTATCACATCTATCTCTTGCTTCCCACCGAGAAGGCATAATATATGCATTCCTTCATGTATATAGCAAGGTTAACAAAAAAATCACCCGAAATTTTAACAAAAAAATCACCCCACCCTCATAGGTGTGGCTGGCGAAAAAAGTGGGGGTGGGGGGTTTGAAAAAAGTAGGGAGGGGGGGCCTGTCAAAAAAGGGGGAGGGGGGTTGAAAAAAGTAGATTTGTGGGGTAAGAAAAATTTTAGAGGGGGGGGGTCAACGAAAAATCGTATTTTCGTTAAAAAACTGAAAATTTTTCATAATTTTCAGCTATTTTTAGCGATTTTTAAGATAATTAAGCGAATATTGGCAATTTTTCGCTAATTTTTTGAAAATTTTCTAATTTTTGGCTAAGAAGTTGCAAAAATTCAGATAGGAGGGGGTTGGAAATTTTTAGGGGGGGGGGGTCGGCCGAAGGCCGATTTGGGGGGAGGGGTAGAAAAAAATTTTTAGGGGGGAGGGTCGGCGACCCCCTCCATCTGAAGGGAGGGGTCCCCCCCCCACCCCCCCAAACACACCTATGCCCACCCTGACTCACAGGAAAGTCGCAGAGACCCAATTTTTTGCGTGGTGATAGCCACACATCTCGACATTACAGCCTGTGAGTTTCAGTCCCTAGGCCCTCTCCATGTGTTCAGGGCAGACCTTTAAGTGAAGGTATCAAAAAGTGGCCTCAAAAACGTTTATGACCGAAGTTCGAATTTGGGCTGCTATTTACTAAGGGGAAACCCTAGACAACCCATATTGTACATATGACATGTCCTGACTGTGCGCTATCCATACATATATATAGCCATGGGGGAAAACCCACATTTTCGGATTTTGGCTGGAACTTTTTTATTATAAGGGTTATCTGAGAACTTTATATACCATCGTACTTGGCGTACTTAGAACTTTCTTTTAAGCCTATTTGCACTTCTCAATGCTGTACCGTAAAACATAAACTCAACTCAACAGCTCAACACATAAACATAGGGCAATTTTTGAAAAATGCTAAAAATGATGTAATTTGATAAAACTTATTATTCTATCGTGTAGAGAATGGTGTTTTACGTAGAATTGGCTGTTAAAATCCACAATTGTACCTGTATTGGTTCCTCCAGCTGCGAAATGGCACTTTTAAGGTTTTTAGCCCCTAGCTAGCCAGGTAAGCAAAATTGTCCGAATCTGACCGCCTAGGATGACGCAGCGTGCTCGATAGTACCGTGCTATAGTCTCTAATTGTTTCCGTGTTGAGTTGTTAAAAAATTTTTTTAAAAAATTTGGGTGGGTTTTTCCCCCCCAAAGTGGGTTTTTTCCCCGCCACGTTTGGCAATGTGCCAGACTAACGGTACAGCGGATCGGTCTAATTTTGGCTGTGTGCAAAGAGAAAGAGTTGCCATCATTGCAGATATTTGCAAAACTTTTTTAGACCAACCCAGTCAAAAGTTACATCGGTCCAAACTTTGGGTAAATTTTTGGATGGTTGAACCAAAAAGTAGTTGTCATTTTCAAAATGTCATAAAATAAGCAGGAGTGAACCAAATGACTTGATCTTTGCATACATAGGTTAGAAAGAGTCGCGCTTCCTGCTGCTATGTTTTGGAGCTCATATCTCCAACCCATGACCCAGGAGGCGGGTGGGTTTTTCCCCCCAAAAAGGGGGTGGGTTTTTTTTCACCCCATGGCTATAGAAGTTCCCGGTCGGACCTCTGAGCTGTCCTGGGGTGGGTGATATTTTTTGTTAAAATTTTAACAAATAAAAAATCACTTTCTGTTTGTTACAGAAGTCAGAACAGCAGCTAGAGCAAAACTAACGCCAAATTCGAGCTCAGCGACCTCGACAACCCTTATATATAGCCGTTTTTGAGGCTGTCTGACACTTCTGGGAGTCCAACCTGGTAACCAGCCTGGCCAGAACCGTCCGACGGTAAACGTGATTCCAGAAGTCAGTAGTAGACTACAGGTACCTAAAAACGAATGCCAGATATGAAATCTACGCACTAGAAAACCCCCCTAGGACACGTTTTTAGCCACTTGACTGCCGAGTTGGTACCTGGAGGGTCCGGCAGGGGTCACGTGACCTTGGGTCATATACCACCAACATACGAAGTCCTAAGTTTCTCTGCCAAACAACTGGAAACTAGGGTGATTTAAAGCTTAGCCCAAGACCTATCCATGGGTCCTCAAAGTAATTGATTTGGTTTAGTTTTGCGAAAGTTCCAGCCAAAAAAACCAAATTTTGATTTTTTTGTTAACCTTGCTTATATATATATATATATATATATATACAAGTAACAAAAATGCTCCGCACAAAAGGGGATAATATGTGTGTTGGGCCTATGTCTGTCGTTTAAATTCCGATTGAGAAAGCAAGTATATAAATTCGACACAGCAAGTTTGGGTGGGTGGTTCTATGGCGAAAGTTGTTCAGTTCGATGCGGGCCTTCATTTGACTCGAAATTTGACCACTTTTGAAAATCTTAATTTTTGACCCAAAATCGCCTAAGTCCCCACCCCACCCCACCACAGCCCTCTACAGCCACTTTAGGTACGCACTTCTATGACAAAAGTTGCTCAGTTCGATGCGGGCTTTCATTTGGTACCAAATTTGACCACTTTTGAAAATCTTAATTTTTGACCCAAAATCGCCTAAGTCCCCACCCACCCACACCCTACCACAGCACTCTACAGCCACTTTGAGCATGCAATTCTATGACAAAAGTTGTTCAGCTCACTTAGGGCTTTCATTTGGTACCAAATTTGACCACTTTTGAAAAATTTTATTTTTGACCACTTGACCCCCTACCCGATTTACCCTTCAAACGGCAAAGTGGAGGCAGTGATGGGTGGATCGGACGGCAAAACGGACTCCGGGAATGAGCTGGGCGCACCAGAAAACCCTCTATGGACAAAGTTTTGAAAGGCCATGCACAGTCCTATATGGTGTTCTTGTAAGTCGGTACCGACTTGACCCTCCCGACAGCAAAGTGGAACCAGCCCAGCAAAATGGGTGGGCCGGACGGCAAACGGACACCGGAAATGAGCTGGGCGCACCAGAAAACCCCTATGGACAAAGTTTTGAGAGGCTATGCACAGTCCTATATGATGTTCTTGGAATTCGGTACCGACTTGACCCTCCCGACAGCAAAGTGGAACCAGCCCAGCAATATGGGTGGGTCCGGCGGCAAAACTGCTTACGGGAATCAATTCGCCGTGCCAGAAAACCTTTGTATGAAAGAATTGAGCTTTCTAAGTTGAATACACAGCGAGAAATTTCGATTTTTCATTTTTCGAATTTTCACCATTTTTAACCGGCCACTGTGGTCGCATGGGAAGTGATAGAGAAACGAGACTTAGCTATTTAGTTAGTTCAATATATGTAGTTTCTGAATATAAAAAGAAATGGGCTCCAGCTCTTAACGTTCGAGCTGCGCAGCGACCACAAAAATGGTCACTTTTCGCTCTGAGCCGACTTTGCGGCGCCGCTGCGGCGCTGGGGCGCACCTGCGGCGCAAAAAAAGGAGCGATTCTTAAATGGCGCATGGGGTACTACCAGAATCTATACCCCTTTAGGTCCGGCCTCCGCTGCAGATTACGTGAAAGAGGCGGAAAATCAGGACAATACGACCATTAAATAGGAGAAACCGGAAAAAATAAAAAAACATCACTTTCATAACCGGTCCGGAGCGCAACTCTTTAACGGTAAGTGATACGGGGCTGAAACTTCCCAGACATACTAAACTCGATGTGCTCTACAATTTGCGCATGAAATCTGCGCAGGATTTTGCGCAGCCTCTGCGCAGCTTATTTTACGGTGTCTCCAGGGACTTTTGACACATATTATAGGGGTCGCTGCCGCGACCCCTATGATATATATATATATATATATATATGTCGTGGCCTTTTTGCGAAATTATTATTTTCGCAAAAAGACCAACAATTTCGGTCTATTACTATGCTCATTTCTGCTACCAACACCCTAGTCTTTTCGGTAAAACACCAATTTGCTCATAAAATCCGCGCAGGACCTTGCACAGGGCCTGCACACATCCAAAAAATGGGGCATTTTGGACCTTAGACTAATATTACAGCTGGCGCGGGCTGCCACCATATAGCCATGGGGGGGGGGAAACCCACCCCCTTTTGGGGGGGAAAAAACCCACCCGCCTCCTGGGTTATGGGTTGGAGATATGAGCTCCAAAACATAGCAGTAGGAAGCGCGACTCTTTCTAACCTATGTATGCAAAGATCAAGTCATTTGGTTCACTCCTGCTCATTTTATGACATTTTGAAAATGACAACTACTTTTTGGTTCAACCATCCAAAAATTTACCAAAAGTTTGGACCGTTGTAACTTTTGACTGGGTAGGGTTAGAAAAGTTTTGCAAATATCTGCAATGATGGCAACTCTTCCTCTTTGCACACAGCCAAAATTAGACCGATCCGCTGTACCGTTGGTCTGGCACATTGCCAAACGTGGCGGGGAAAAAACCCACTTTGGGGGGAAAAAACCCACCCAAATTTTTTTGAAAATTTTTTTAACAACTCAACACGGAAACAATTAGAGACTATAGCACGGTACTATCGAGCACGCTGCGTCATCCTATGCGGTCAGTTTCGGACAATTTTGCTTACCTGGCTAGCTAGGTGCTAAAAACCTTAAAAGTGTCATTTCGCTGCTGGAGGACCCAATACAGGTACAATTGTGGATTTTAACAGCCAATTCTACGTAAAAAATCATTCTCTACACGACAGAATAATAAGTTTTATCAAATTACATCATTTTTAGCATTTTTCAAAAATTGCCCCATGTTTATGTGTTAAACTTTATGAAACCTGGCCAGTTGATGCAGCATTTTCAACGGCACCTGAGATCTCAAAAAAAGCTACTTATATCGGGTTTTTTGGTTCATACTGACTAAAAAGGGTTGAATTTTACACTGGAAGTGTCAGAATTGCGATAGAACAATTTTTAAGACCTGTGAGGGGTGGGTTTATTTTCCCCCCATTTGGGTTTTTTCCCCCCCATTGGGTTTTTTCCCCCGCTACTTTTTGCATTATACCGCTCTAACGGTACAACCTACAGAAGTGCAAATGGGCTTAAAAGAATGCTCTAAGTACGCCAAGTACGATGGTATATAAAGTGCTCAGATAACCCTTATAATAAAAAAGTTGCAGCCAAAATCCGAAAATGTGGGGTTTCCCCCCCCCCATGGCTATATATGTAACGTTACTTTACAGAATAAAGTGTGTGCTTACGCGGTTTTAAGTAAAAAACCAACGCACGGCAAGTAAGTAGTAAGTAAGTACTTTACAACATTATACTAACCAAGATCAGGTGTATAAACATTTGTATTTGTGATTACGTATGTTGAAATATTTTAAGAGTGACGAAGACGAAATTATAAAAATTTTGGCTACTAATAAAAATCTTATTATAAATGTCTGCATTATAAATATTTCCTGATGGCAGATAATTCCAGGGGAAGCAATCCAATTTCGAGGGGAACATATGACTACGCATGTATTTCAACACTTGTGATAATTTATTCGGAAAATTTGAAGTTTTTACAAAACATTCGATAATTTTTTCTAATTTTGAGGGAGGGACTGGGATTTGGCCGTTTGCGGGGGGTATCAGCCTCCCAAATTTCGAAGGTCAAAAGCAAAACGTCCATTTGGGGGAGGGCAGCACCCCTCAGATTGTCAAATTTTCCTGTGTCCATGTGTCCATGTGTCCGTAAAAGATACAATTCATTATTGACTGTTAGTGGAACATTCTTCGAAATCTGCTTGCTTTGGCTAGTGCTTGGCTTTAGACTATCCTGTAACGCTCTGTATCTATTTCTTAGCTAGCTATGTTTTTCGTTCAAGGTTGGTGTTCACAGAGATTGACGTTTTCTGTTAGCTCTGGATTCGCGTGGTGGATGGTCCGATCATTCTGAGCGCTGCATTGCATAATCTTGGATGGAATTTATTTCAATGAAATTGCTTTGGTATTAAGCGTTCATTTTAGGCATTAAATCTAATAAATGTTTTTTTTAAATTTCGGGGATACAGTTTCAGCTGCCTTTTTTCTACTCCTAAAATGTTTGGAAGAGATTCTGTCAGGAGCTTTACGCACCCAGATTGAACTTTAGCAATTGTTGCAACAACTTTTTAGTTTTTGTTATTTATTGCCATTGGAAGATTACAGTTCGGCTAGTTAACTTCATACATTCGCCTATTTTTCACGAACTTGGTCAACTAAAAAAGATCCCTTTATTGAACTGCAACGTTGTCTGTTACCTCCAGGAGTTGTTATGTTTCCTTTCGTCAGTTCCGTGTATCCGTATGCGTGGATGAATTTGTATGTACATAATTTTCTCTTATTCTATTGTGCCTATGTAATATAATTGTCTATTTATTTTTGTATCTAAATTGTTTGTTAAAGCGTTCCTGACTGTTTTCTGTCTGTGGTGACTTATTATTGTAAAAAAGTGTGTTCTTCTGTACCCTGATTTTTCAATATTTTGGAGCAGCTATCCATATTATATTCTGATTATGTGCCATTAATTTTTTATTTTCGATTAGTTTTTGGTTGCAGGGTGAATTTCTTATTAGTCGTGTTTTTGTGAGGATGTGTCAGATTTGGAGCTGTTGCAAATGCAAATATCAATTATATACCACCTGCTTAGCTTTTAGTCCTCTTTTGGCGTGGCGTCCCCCCAATCGGGGATCCTTTGAGGTTAAGCTAACCAGCTGCAATCCTCTGTTCGATCTCCACCGATCAGAGAGGTATGCTTTGTCAACTCGCAACCAAAGGGCGGCTATATTTCATCGATCCCTTCCAGCAAAACGGGCGTGATAAGTTTAGTCGATCCCCGCCAGGGGGAATATTTTCGTATTCTAATCGTGCATCGCTACGCAATGAAATGAACAAGAGGAGTTTAGTGGCTGTCTAGTATTAACCTTTGGTTGACTATTGTTCAAGTCAAGATTACTTCTAAAATGGAGGAATGGGAATTAATCCCAGTTGGTTCCTAAATGACTAAATTGTTTTAGACTTTCGATCCAGCTTCTTTCTATTTACCATATTTGTAACTGTTAATTTGATGTTTGTGGTGAAACATGAAGGGAAGGAGGGAAATATTTTGGATATAATTTTAGCAAATGATTCTAATTACGTAACAGATGTCGAAGTAACCTCTCCCTTTTCAACGAGTGATCATAGCAAGGTTGATTTTAAAATTGTTTGTGAGGTAAAAGCTCCTACAATTCTGAAGTATGAAAAATATGATTTCAAAAACGGAAATTATGATGCCATAAATAGATTCTTGACCAGTATTGACTGGATATCTGTATTTACTGGTGATGTGAATACTGACTGGGCTGTATTCATTCAAATTATTCAGTATGCTTTTGAGTGTTATGTGCCTAAGATTACTGTTACTGTTGGGAAGGGGAAAGGGAGAATCCCTGGTAGGGTTAGGAAAGCATTGGCTAAAAAAAGGAGGAGATGGAAAATTTTCAAAAACAGTCAGACCGACCTAAATAAACAACTTTTTCGTGATGCAGCTAGACATGCAAGAAACGAAATTCGAGACTCCGTGAAAAGACAGGAAGAAACCGTAGCAAATTCTGGGGATATTAAACGCTTGTATTCGTATATTAACACTAGACTGAAGGGAAGAGATGGGATTCCGTCTCTTAAGAAAGACGGAGTTAGTGCAGTAAATGATGTCGACCGAGCAAATATGTTGAATCGAACTTTTGCTTCTGTTTATCAAACGGATAATGGAATCTTACCAAATTTCGAATTTCAGACTGATGAAAGAATTGAAAATTCTTTAATAACGAAGGAAAGAATTGCAAAGGCAATCCAAAATTTGAAACCCAAGTTTTCATCTGGTCCGGATGGGGTGTCCAGTTTTGTGTTAAAAAAGATTGCACTTGGTGTATGTGATGCATTGTGCATACTTTTTAATGAATCTATGAATGCTCAAATGTTACCACGTGATTGGAAAATTGCAATAGTTGTACCTGTGTATAAAAGGAAAGGGAACAGCTCGGATCCATCTAATTACAGGCCTATTAGTCTGACCGTTGTAATATGCAAAGTACTAGAGACTTTAATCGTAGAGGATTTGTGGAAATTTTTATCTGAAAATAGATTGATCAGCAAGTATCAGCACGGATTTAGGAAGGCTAAATCAACCTTAACAAATCTGCTAACATGTTTGCATTCATGGTATCTAGCCAGGGATATTGGAAACAGGATTGACTGTGTGTTTATAGATTTTGCTCGTGCTTTCGATTCGGTTCCGCATGGCAAACTAGTGTATAAATTGGAAAGGTATGGGGTTACGGGTCGTTTATTGGGCTGGATTAAAAATTTTTTGGACCAACGTACACACAGAGTGAATGTAAATGGAGTATTGTCGGGAACCATACCAATCACCAGTGGGGTGCCTCAAGGATCGGTGCTAGGACCTCTGCTGTTTTTGCTTTATATAAATGATTTGTCTACTGTTGTATCTCACAGTACAGTTGAATTATTTGCTGATGATGCTAAGATATTTATTTCATGTCCAAAATCCTGTTTGTGTAATAGATTACAAAATGATCTAAGTGCTGTTTATCAGTGGACCGTAAATTGGCAACTGAACCTTTCTGTTCCTAAGTGTCATGCTTTTTCTATTGGGGGTAGTCAATTGCTTAACTTGCATATTGGCGGGAATCGACTGGATTATGTAAACACGGTTTCTGACTTGGGAGTGCTTCTAACGGGGGACCAGAAGGTTAGTCAGTATTGTCGGAAAATAAATAGGTCAGCATTAATTCTAGCGTCTAGAATTTTCAGATCTTTTCAAACTAGAGATCGTAGTTTACTGGTAAAAGTGTTTAAAACTTATGTGAGACCTCTTGTTGAGTATAATACACCAGTATGGTCACCGTATTTGTTGCAGGACATAGATAAGGTAGAACATGTTCAAAGATCATTCACGAAACGGTTGAGAGGAATGGGTAATTTATCTTACATTGAAAGGCTTAGAAATTTGGGCTTGCACAGTCTGGAATATCGTAGATTAATAAATGATGCTGTGTTATGTTTTAAGATAGTTCGACATCAAATCGATTTGGAATTTTCTGACTTTTTCGAGTATTGTCCAGATGGCGGGACTAGAGGGCATGGACTTCGACTTAAACCAATTAAACGACCACGATTAGTCGTAACACAAAATTTCTTCAGTTGGCGGGTAGTTAAGCTTTGGAATTCACTGCCTGAAGAAGTTGTTAATGCAGCCACTGCAAATATTTTCAGGCAAAAAATCGAAGAACTAGATTTGGGTGCTTTTTTAATAGGGCGGGGGCTTAGATGACCAGTGCTGGTCTTCTCTCGTCCTTCTTGAAATTTAATATAAACATGTGAGTGCGTATATATGTATTATGCAATTATTGAGCTATGTATAACCTTTCTTGTTCGATGCTAATAAAATTTGTGTACTAACTTGTTTATCTTTCTCTTTCAAATG
>JASAND010024485.1:0-104025 GCA_030248195.1 Trissonchulus latispiculum
TTATTGTTAAGGAATAATGGTTTCCAGATTTCGCTTTCCAGGTCCTAAAAGTATGGGTAGTGCTTGTGCGATTATAAAAAATAGTTTTAAAATATTACGTATTCAGATTGTCAGAATTTGTGCTATTGAATTACGGAGACAGAGTTGTAATTACATAGTTTCCAAAGATTTAAAACTACACTAGCTTTTGTTAGAGGCATTTATTAAAAGTTTCATATCGCTAGTTCTGATCCAGACTGTTTTATTAAAAATTCATGACAAGCCAAGCTAAGCCACTAAGTCTTACTTTGATAGACTTTTCTCTGTGTAACCGTTATTTTATAGAAGAAGCATAATTAATAGGCAGGAGGCTGTAGAAGACTTGAGGCAGAGTTTGCTTTATCTTCTGTGATTTTTATCAAAGTTAGAGATTAGGTTTCTGTTTGCTTTGACCAAACTTTTATATGCATCTATTGTTTCATGTCATTCTCTGAAGGTAGTATATAGGACATGATGTCCTGTTCTTATTGTGCAAAAAATTTCTGTCATATTCTTGTTAACCAGTAATAGTCCTTGCATATAGAAAATCTCTATTTATTATATAGTAGTCTTATGATGAATTCAAAACTTAAAATTTATTCTGTTTCAGACTAATTTTCACATGCTAACCTTGTACGGCAAGGTCTGAGAGTGTACTATTAATGCGCTCTGGTCCTCTGCTCTAACTCACACTGTTAGAATTTGTTTTATTGAGAGTGGCCACTTTGCAGTTTGCATAAGCAGATCAGTTGTCACAAACATAAGCTTCTGGATCAACCCGCTGCAAATATGTTGCAATATTGTCCTGGAGGTTTGCTTTGGATGAATTATAATCCTGAAACTAATTGAAAGTGCATGTGATTCATTGTGTAGGACTTGTTAGGCCCGGCATATAAACGACGCAGCGTGGTAACAGTACATTCTTAGGTTTTGCCGTTTTAATGATCTGAACGCCCAGAAAAGATTAGATGTTCAAAATTTTCAAATTATTGATCAAACAGTCATAGCGTCAAAGTTAGGAAAATTTTCCTGCTACCAAAAGTTTCAGCGCTGTGTAAGAGATAATCGGCTACAACTTGCTGTAAACCTAATTTTGACTAGGTAAAGTACTAATGTCTATACGAGGTTATTTTCCGTAAGATCGCTTATTTTATACAAATTTTCAAAGTCCGGAGAAGTCGATTTTTGCTCAAAATTGCTCTACAATTGTGTAGGTCAGTGGCGTTTTGTCCTGTCCTGAACTAACCCTTTGATGTAGAAACTTCGAGTTTAGATATTAGCACAGCATATTATTAGAGCTTTATTTTGCATATAATCAATCCCTATCAGGTCTTTTCAGTTGCTCACAGTTTTGGTAGCAGAAATTACATTTTTCCTCAAAGATTGTCAGTTTTCGAATATTTCATGTTTGCTGCTTCATAAGTTAGTAAAATCTTAAGGTATCTCAATAAAATTTGTTATGTTAGTAGGCTGAGATAAAACCTACGTGTATGTAAAGTTTCATGCCAATAGCCTGAGTTTTCCTCTGGTGACATACTACGATCGCATGGCGGACACCTATGGGCAAAAAATGTCAAATTTTCAACTTTTTCAAATATTGCCATATTTTATATCAAATTGAAGCTTTCGATGTCCTGAACATCTGTCTTCTTGCACCCAGTCTCTACAAAGCAGTATGAGAAAGTTAGAGCGAGTTAAAGTTTGAAGCAAATGACAGTCGGAATGAGCTTGACCAAATCATTCAAGCAGGGGCGTATCCGGGATTTTACAACGGAGGGGGCCCGAGTCTAATTTTTCCTCAAAAATGGCCAAATTTGGGCAGAAAATAGCTAATAGTTCGAAAAGTTTTCCGAAAAGGGGGGAGGGTCCGGAACTCCTGGACCACTCCCCTGGGTTGCATTCAAACCCCGTGTCTCGCTCGTTGCTTGGCTTGCCACTGTAATTTATGCGGTAATAAACACCTACAGGTAAAGGCTTTAAACTGATGTATTTGTCTTGCCGCAGTCTCTTGTCATCCTGTGTGTACGCGACTTCAAAGCCCTCAGCGAGGCATACTAACGTAAATACTAAATTGTAGGGATTTGAACCTGCAATGTCTCATCAAGACTGGATTATCCCTGGACTCTAAAAATTTGTCTTGTTTTTGGGCACATGTGGGGGTATATTATACCCAAAAAAGGACGAAATCGGTGACTATAAAATTTGGTACCTGGCGACCCCCTCACTTAATGTTGATTTCACAAGGGTTAATTTTGGATCGGTGGCCTGGCTACATCAGTTAATAAATCTGTTATTCTACCATTATAAAAATTTGATCCGGTTTGCATTATGAAATCTACTTGATTTGAACTAACTAAGAACCCTTATCCAATTTCGTTAGCTATCGCCTTTAAAATGTGTTTGCTTCAGTATATTTATTTATTTTAAGGCAATTTCCGCTTTTGATCGTGATGAATGGATAAATGCTATCATGAACATTGTTAACAAGAAACCGGATCTTGTCATTGAGACGGGTGCAGGGGTCGACCTGGATGCGGCGTCTGGAGACTCCCAGCGCGGGTCCTACGCCCGCACCAACCCAATCAGCATCCCAACCACAGGCGGAGGAGGTGGTGGTTCTAGCCTCTCTGGAAACCGACTACTTCCCGGTGTTTCTTCCTTTGTTCCCACCAGTCTCAGCGGATCCAATACTCCTTCAGGCATTCCCTCTCCACCCCCGCCGACACCACTGGAGTCTGCGGGCGACGGCGAAGTTCTTCGGTTTGCTGCCCCTATACAGTTTGACATGATCAGTGGTGCGGACGATGAGACTGAGACTGTCACGGCCGGAAGTCGTTCCGGTGCCCAGGCCAAGGTCGCGAACTCCGGCAAGGGCACTGCCAGACCGAATCCTTTTGAATCAGGTGAGGGCTACCAGGTGTGGTTTTGTGGCTCCATGGAGGTCCCCTCGGATCGTGGCGATCATTTGGTGCATGAGACTATGCGACAGATTATGGGTGCGCGAGCCCTTCACAATATCTTCAAGATGACTGAACTGAGACTGGTTTTGGACGAGGAGGCGAAAAGACTCTGGCTGCTGGACCCTCTGACGGGTGAAGCGCGCAGTTCCTTCCAGCTGGAGGACATTTCCTTTTGGGCTGTTCATCCAGAGAATCCCCGAATGTGGGGTTTCATTGTTCGGACTCGTGGCGGTCGTCCCGACGGACGTCACAAATTCACCTGCTTCGCCTTTGAGACCAGTGGTCAGCCAAGTGGAAAGGAGGTCTGCGCTGCCCTGGGCGCGGCCACCAACTCAGCATTCCAGTCTCTTTTGCTGAAAAAGACTTCAGAAATGGAACTGAAGGCAGCGGCTGCAGAAAAGGCGGCTCTTGAGGACGAAGAAAGTGCGGATGTACCTCCTGACGATCAAACACCGACCGATTGACGAACACGGTTGTCCATATTGGTGCAGTTGTTCACAGTGTAAGCAAAGCTGGTTGATGTTGATTTCTGGACTTATTCTAGGGACTTCTTCTTGGGGAGACGCTTTGGTGGAGGGAGCCCGTGGCGTTTTGGGGGAGAGGGTCAAAACTGTTTTAAAATATTTTTAAGTAAGATATGGTATTTTTATAGTATTCGTCGAAGAAATTTGTTCTTAGTGCAAAAATTACAAAAAGTATGTAGTTTTATTAGAAACGGCAAAACTTGAGTAAAAATCTCCGGCCAAGCTGGACAATTTTTTAAAATTTGGCTATCTAGGCGATTGTTTTAGGGCAAGAAATTTGGTACGAAAAGGTCCACCCACTCTGAGGGAGGGGGATCGTTTATGGGGATTCCTCATCCTCCGCCCCTGCCTTCCATCCCAGTAGTACAAGCCCAAGATTTTGCGAAATTTCGTAAATGTGTAAAGAGTTTCCATTTTTACGGTAGGTAAACCTTACCTTCTATATATAACGTAAAATCGTGTTTTGTTTTTTCAAAAATTTTACTGTTTAATTCTGTGTTCACTATATTATTATTTTGCTAGTGCTTTGCTTCATGCTGCTGCTATCTGAGTGTTTGTTCTTAGTATATTACCTTGTTCGGTCGTTCTTGTGTATATAATAATTTATGTAAAATGAGTTTAACTAACTGTTCTTGTGGGAGCTCGGAAATTCTTAGGACAATACCGATTTAAATTTTCACTGTGAATATTTTGTTTGTCATACCAACTAAAACTAGCTGCTGGCAATTTTCAATTCACTAAAGTCGGACGCAAAACGTATCTTATTCTTTAAATAGTTGCCTTTAAGCCAGACTTAGTACGACCAAAAAATGTGTGTACAAACTTCGACCGTTTATAGCAGTTTAACCTTAGGAGTAAACCCCAACAATGTATATATTTTTAGAATCCTCAAGAACTCGAGATTTCGAAAATCCGGGAACACCCGAAATTCCGGATTTCATTCACGGAAAATCTAAAATTTTTAGTTTTTCGCCAAATTATTATCGCAATCAAAATTTTGTTTTCACGATCGAATAGAGCTGGTCCCGCTGCATATTTTTGCTCTGACAAATTTTTCACGAAAATGCACCCAATTTCCGGAATTCCGGGTTTTCAAAATTTCCGGATTTTAAAAATTTTCTCCAATACCCACAAGATGGATATCATTCGAAAGCTCTTATCGAGCTGAATAACTTTTGTAATAAAATGAACTCTTGAAAATGCACACATTTCCCGGAATTCGAGAGAACCGGATTTTCCGGATTTTAAAAATTTTCTCCAATACCCCACAATATGTGTACCATTCGAAAGCTCTTGATGAGCTGAACAAATCTTGTAATAGAACCAATGTCTGAAAATGCACCAAATTCCCGAAATTCACGAATTCCGGATTTCACTCTAGCTTGGAAGGTTTTAGCGAATTTCTGCGAGTTGGTTCTATTACAAGATTTGTTCAGCTCATCAAGAGCTTTCGAATGATACCCATGTTGTGAGGTATTGGAGAAAATTTTTAAAATCCGGAAAATCTGGTTTTCTCGAATTCCGGGAAATGTGTACATTTTCAAGAGTTCATTCTATTACAAAAGTTGTTAAGCTCGATAAGAGCTTTTGAATGATACCAATCTTGTGGGTATTGGAGAAAATTTTTAAAATCCGGAAATTTTGAATACCCGGAATTCCGGAAACTGGGTACATTTTCGTGAAAAACTTGTAAGAGCAAAAATATGCAGCGGGATCAGCTCTATTCGATCGTGAAAACAAAATTTTGATTGCGATAAAAATTTGGCGAAAAACTAAAAATTTTAGATTTTCCGTGAATGAAACCCGGAATTCTGGAATTTTCCGGATTTTCGAAATCTCGAGTTCCTGAGGATTCTAAACATATATACATTGTTGGGGTTAACTCCAAAGGTTAATCTGCTATAAACGGTACACACATTTTTTGGTTGTACTTATAGTAAGTATTTTAAAGCTGATGTCCTAGCGATCCCTACAAGTTTTCTATTTGTTTGTATATCCTAGTTTTTCAAAACTAGCAAACATTTTTTAACTGGACAATAGTAAGCTTATCCTAACAATATACAAGAAACCCCTTTATTTTCAAGCTGTTTCAAAGCTGATAAAAATTTTCTTCTCATCATTTGGACATCCAAGCTCTATGGTGTTGGGGCTCTGATGAATATTTAATGCTGTAATGATTATTGAATGCTGTATCAGTGATCAGTTTTCTACACACATTTTTGTGTATCCAAAATTTCGAATAAAGTGCTAGTTGAAAATTTGTGTCAAAAATATACTTAATGTCGATTCTTTCTCCTGTTCCTAGGACTGTTCTCGAAAGAGTTAAGCAGAATAATACTAGTTTAAATTTCACTAGATCCTTTTTCACTAGAGTAAAAAAGGAACCATGAGTCAAGTTACCTGAACGATTTGTATGCGTATAATTTCTTTCTGTATAATTTCTCTCTTCTCTTTCTGAAAAGGGTTAAAGGGTTTTGTAACATAAAAATTCATGCACAGTAGTTAGGTCTATTGAGTGTTTAATTTGCTATCCGAGAGGAGCAAGTTAATTTTTGTTTTACCTTCTTTAGTATACATATATAATATATGTGTATAAAATTTTTGTGACATTTCTAACAATTTTGCTGTTTCTTGTGCCTTATATTTATGGCTTACGCTTTCATTTACGGTGTTGGAACTGGCACAGTTACTTTAGTTTGTCCAAATGCTGCGGACACTTGTGTTTGTGTGGCTATTTTATGGTGATTACCAATAAATTATTTCTTAATAGTATACAGTAAGACGTGTCTGTTCGGTGTTGCCTTTTATTTTGTAAACATAATGAGCGCACGTTAACACTGGTATGTACAAAAACAGACAATCTGGAGCTTGAGGTTGTATTGAGCTTAACTTAAGCAAAATTAACTGGAGTCAAGAGTATATAATACACAAGAGTATGACAAGCGGCATGCGCTATTCATTATAAGCCTGTTACATCATCTGCACGCTATCGGCTGACCCCCTACCTAAATCAGACCCCCTCCCCTCCCCTGTACATGTACGGGGTCCAAACGGGGGATCGGGCTGGTGTTTGTATATTTTGTACACTGATGTGTAAATCATGAAGCTTATATCCGCTGCACAACTTGGGCCCCCATCAAGTTTAACATGTAAGTATCAGTGATGGAACCGGGTCACTTAGGCTTGACCCGGTGACCCGGTTGAGCACTGACCCGGTGACCCGGTTTCCCAGAAAATTCCAAAATCTGCAAAAAATTTTTGATTTTGCCTGGGCCGGCTAAATTTTTGGCTTCCATGTTCCATCACCACCCCGAAAAGAATAACTAAGACGTATATGTTTGCTCTAAGTTTTTTAAAATTCATTTGATGGTAGCTGTAGCTTTTTCTAAATTATGCAGATTTTAATAGCAAACCAATAATTTATCCGTCTGCGAAATTTTGCAGGGTCTAATATGAGTATTTGTCCAAATAGACGGAGTATTTTTAAAAATTTGGTTTTCATTTTGTATTGCGTTAAATTAAATTAAATTTTTCACTTACCTTCGACATTTACCTTGGTTGCGAAAATAATCTGCAAACCATATTTTACTGAATAAAGTTATGCAATAATCATAAAACTTATAAAGCTAAAGCTAAAACTAATTTGTCAATAATTTGCCAAAGACAGACAGATTCAAATAACATCGTGCTGCGAAAATACTCAAGACTAAAATATAGAAAAAATGCCAATTAATATTGGACATTGAACAAAATTTAAGTTAAAATTTTAGCTTGGTGAGCCAAAAATTTCTAAAATTTGAGGTAAATTCAGAAAACCGGGTCAAGACCGGGTCGGTCCAAAAAGTGACCCGAACTGACCCGGTTCCATCTCTGGTAAGTATAGTAACACTGACCCCTATCCCCCGGTTGGACCAGGTGTAGGGGCGGGGTCAAGGGGGCCTGATTTAGGTAGGGGTCAGCCGATAGCGTGCAGAGGATGTAGCAGGCTTGTATTGTAATGCATAGCTTATGACGCTTGTCGAGGCTGCCACATGTAGCGCTTCTACCAGGGCTGGTGGATCAGGAAGAAACCAAGGACAAGCCCGAACGGGAGGCGTCAGGCACCCTCGTACCCACAAAACCAGGACCTAGAAGAGAGAAGGGAAGAGGGAGGTTCAGCTTTTCACTCACCATTGAAAGTAAAGAATTGGTCCCGCCGGGGATCGAACCACGGCCCTTCTGCTCTAGAGTCAGACATGCTAAACCACTACACCACGGGACCATCAGCTGAACTCCCATTGCAGGCTTATCAATCTTTCCTATGCCTGCTGCCCTTACATCTCCCCCGGGTTTCAATTAAGACGCGTCCCGCGGCTTACTCAACTCGGAATCGAACCGAGAGCGCATCCAGCGCAGGGCATTCTGAGCCCAAGGGATCCGTGCTCCCCCCACACACGTTCCAGACCCCTTTAGATCCAACCAACCAGAAGCAGCTACTGGGGGACCGGAGACAGGAGTCCAATCCGGGTCCTAAGGCAGCCTCGACACATGTAGCGCTTCTACCAGGGCTGGCGGATCATGACGAAACCAAGGACAAGCCCAAGACGGGAGGCGTCATGCACCCTCGTACCCACGAAACCAGGACCTAGAAGAGAGAAGGGAAGAGGGAGATTCAGCTTTTTCACTCACCATTGAAAGTAAAGAATTGGTCCCGCCGGGGATCGAACCACGGCCCTTCTGCTCTCAAAACTATTTACATCAACTTAAATACCCCCAAAATTATATGATATTATATGTCATTATATGAGCTTATATGTCCTTGTGACCTCGTGATCTTACTTCAATTGGTAGGAAATTTCTAGAGCATTGTTTTGATTGGTTTGCGCGACAATGATTACAATATTTGTGATTGCAACTTTTTATTAAGCTTAGTCAGCGTCTTATGACTCGAGAGTTTACAGCAACTTTCAGCAACTTGAGTTATTGACCTACGGTAGCAAGGATGGAGCAAATAAATCTTTTACCTACTGTCTTATTGTACCTAAGATTTTAAGGCTTATTAGTATAAGTTAGACTTTAATAATTTCAAGGCTTTTTAGTTTTACTGTTGTTACGTACGTCTAATTTCAGTTGGTAATAATTAGCTATTTATTTATATAGTTTGCATTTCGTTATGTACCTAAATTTCTGCTGGCTACATTCGTCCCCCTCTAAAGACAAATGTCCCCATTTGTTCAAATTACAGGCAAAAGTTTAGTTAAGTTCAGTTGTGGACGGCAGGAAGCTTTCAAATACTGCCAGTTTCATTATATCCGTTGTGTTTGTGTTTGTGCATGGTCGATTCAGTTTAGCGAAGGATTTTGGGCATGGCCATACTTGTTATATTCGACTGATTAGAGGAGCTACTTTTCAACGGCCTCCCGTTAGACGGTGGAAGAAAGGTACAAATTTGTAGAGAGCCAAAATGTTATGTCCCAAGACTGGAACATTGAATTTAGTGCTGACTCCGACTTAAAGCCAACTTACTGCTGCCAGGGTCCCCCTTCTACATTGTGAGAATTGTTGCAAGCGTTTGCCTCAGTTCTCCCCCTGGAAGAAATTTCAGATTTCAGCAAAGTTGCAAGAAGCAAGGGCTTGGACTGTTGAATTGTTTTGACTTAGTAAGACGAATTTATTGAAAATGAAATCGTATTACTACAGCCTTAAGAGCTGCTACCCCCTGTGAGAAACTTTTGCAAGCTGGATCTTGGGCGTCTAAGGAAAACATAATGTGTATGAAATTTCGCCTAGCTAAATTGAATACTATATTTTGCTATAGTGAGAAAAGTTCTATTTAAACTTGTTCCCCCTCTTTAAGTTTTGTGTAACCTTTCAATGCTTCTTCGTCTGCCTGGTATATTTTGGCTAAAAATTTCAGCTATGATTACATTTATTATTCAGTTCGCCTGCGAAAGTTTAACTTATCTGTTTGCTAGTGGTGCACAATGGCATGCTCAGTTGCTCTGAATAGCTCATTTAATTTATGTGCTGTACACTGCGTTTTGGTCACTACTGACTTGTTGGTTTAAACAGCTATTATAGTCCTCATTAATTTTACGATTCATTATTAACTGATAAGTGCATTTTATATAGTAAGCAATGCAAGCAATAAAGCAATAAATACGACATGGCATAGCACAGCAGTAAGCATTCGGGTAAATATTGCATACGATTTGACGATAACATGAATTAATAATGATATGGGCGCATAAATAAAAATAGCCGTTAATTAATAAGTTAAAGCAATTAAATTGAACAATAACGATATGGCATAAAATATTAATGCTATTAAAACTGAGTAAAATAGAGTTCACAAAATAAATACGGCATGGTTACAACATTGAATAAATATTATTGCACAAAATTACTGGTAACAATTCATAATGTTAGACCGAACAGGGTTGCAGTCAAATTGTCTTCGAAAAATAAATACGACATGTATGCATGAATTAGAGCAAAACATATAATTACTTCAAAAATCATAACACATAAATTGTGACGGTCGCAGTCATTTCAGTCCCTTTTCAGAGCACGGTTTCTTTTGTCGTCTTAAACACTGTTTCGTCGCCTCCTGCTGTTGAACTGTCGTTCTCGCTCAGCCAGACGCTCCTGTTCCTCCAGTATGTACTTCAATGGCGCCACATAGATAGGCATCATGTCCAGATACGGTTGCACTCCGACTGTAGAATCCACCAGATTGGCAAACTTCCTCAGTTGGCTGTCCTCGTCCTCGTTTTCCCAGTCGGCCCAAAACAGGACAGTGAGGATCAGGGGCTTGGGGCTCTCCGCGTGAATGTTGGAGGTGAACACGTCTCCTTCTAAGGTGTAGAGGTCGTAAGGGCCTTCCCTAACTTGAAGTGTGGGAGTGATCGTGTTGAAGGTAGCGATCCACTCTGCGGGGGTAGAGGCCCTACGGAAGGAGCGAAGCATGTCATTGGTAATTCTCAAACTTTTCCCAAGGAGACCTATGGGGTGGGAACACTCAAGGAGCAAGTGAGGCTTGTAACCGAATAGACAATCCCCCTCATCGTTAAGCTCCATCTCATCCAGAAAACTCACAAACTCTGACAAATTTTCTTCGCTCGCTCCTGACCTTCTCCCAAAAAATTTGTAGAGGGGTGCAATTTGTCCATACCTTTTGTGGAAAAGCAACTGTTCGGCTGGTTTAGAGAAGAGGCTCATTTTCAATTGTCTAAATAAAAATTATCAGTTAGATATCAAGCTTTTGTCTCATTTAGCATATATATTGCAATTTTATATACAGTTTCGTATCAAAATATATACCCTGACTACAGAATAAGACTACTACTTCTGATAAAATTTGGTGCATTTTCGGAACAAGAATGTTTAATGAAATTCTTTCTGCTACTTCCCAGTTTTTAATCCCAAGTTTTTAGCTTTCATTTTTCTACAGCCAAGCTCGTACTGGGTGGGATATGCATCATAGTAACATTAATACACAATTTAAAATCACTGGTTCACAGTAATATATACGTAGGTATAAAGCAGTATTTGTTGAGTTTTAGTCTGTTCAGGGAAAGGAAGGTCAAACGTCAACGTCGCGAGGGTCCGGGTTGGGAAGGACCTGGTCCTGAACGGGTGACCTCTCGGTATATGCTGAGTGCCAATTTCTTTAGATAGTCCTTCATGTTTTCCCATAAGGCCATACCGTCAGCCTGCCCCCAGCACATTCCACAGTACTTCGATTCGTAGGGCTGTAGGGTTTGGTTTACCCAACTCATAGATACCATGGAGCCGTTGGCCAATTGATTTCTCAACTCCATCTCAAACTCTGTAGCATCTTGCCTGATCGTGGTGCGCAGATACTGGGGTAGCCTAGGTGGTTCGTGTTGAGAGTTGCCTTCTGGAGCTACCGAGAGCAACGGTTGTGGGATAGGATTGCCTAGCAGTGGTTGGAGCAACGGTTTAGGTGTCGGAAGTAGAGGGTGTCGGTTTTGGGTGGGCTGCTGCTGCATTTCTTCCCTTTCCTTAACGAGTCGTCGGCCAGATAGGTCGTTGCCCTCACCGTCGTCGGATTCAGACTGAGATGATCTGCTTGTGGAATGATAGGGTGACAGGGAGCCATGGCGGTCATCTTCTACTTCAATTTGAAGCTCATTTGGTGGGATCTCGTTAGTGGGGTTTTCCGATCCCCCCTTCGGCAATCCAATTTGGTTTACCCGTCTACGTACTATCTTAACTACTGCGTAGGTAGCCACAGTGGGGTAGTGTTTCTTTATGGCTCTGAGTTTTTCAGCTCGTTCCTTTCTTAAACTTCTGGTCTGAGATTTTGACTGCTTCCACTTCCTTGTGACGACCAAGTACCGTTTCCAATCTGCCTTTACGATTCGTACTGCTGCTTCAGCCATTTTGCAATCACTACAAAACAAAAGCGATTAATTAATGTGTGTTGTAGTTAAAGTGTACTGCTAATTTTAACGACTTATTTTTATATTTCTTACTTTAGAGCAATATGGCCTAACTTTCATCCCATTGTGCTGTTTACTTAAAGTGATGCTACTGCTACTTCCTGACTACGTGAGGTTGGTTTTTACTATTGGTTTACCCTTTCGTGTGACTATAAAAGCAACGTAGTTTAAACGCACAAAATAGATTAAGCTTCATTTACAGCGAACATGCAAAATGTATAAATGACTTGTAAAACTGTATGACTGAATCGAAATTACTGAAAAATGTTCATGGGACAGTTGGTGTGGGAGCACTTGAGCGTCAAGGATTCACAAAATGGGTGAGTGTAAACGAAAAGTTTAACCGTAAATGTACACACACACGAGAACGTATGGGTGTTGAGATGAGTGGGTCCTGGCAAGGCCGTGTGAATAAGTGCTATGGTGGGGTTGTGATCAGTGTTTGAACAATTTGAGCAGATGGCTGTTGTGAATTTAATGAGTTCTGTGGCCATTGGCTGAACTCCAGCCCTTGCCCCTACCGTATGAGTCACTTCAACCTCGTTCTTGCAGACATCACATACTGGGTGGGTAACTAACATTTGCTTAGGCTCGGGTGCGGTACTTGACGTCATCATCTTGATTGCTCTGCTTTATAATGAATTATGTATTCTTATATATAGTGTATACCTTAGGCTGATATCCTTCAACTTCTGTCTGTTCCTTTTTCAGTTACTGCACTTCTGCGACACAAATCTATAACAATTACAATATACATTGATCACTTATGTACAACTCTGGACGGTTCGCTTTCTTAAATAATTAAGGAGAATAAATAAACAAACAGCTACGACTACTACATATGTTTTTGTATTAGTATTTTTATATACGCACGGCAATTAAGCTAAGCCCATTATCTATTCTACTTTATTGTATATGAACAATATTATAATAGTATAAAATAACAATATATATGCTAATATTTTAATAATAAGCACCAATAATTATTCTTGATGCGTTTGGTTGTCAGGTGTGTGTGCGTACGGGTTGGTTGTGTCTTTCTTGTGTTGCCTAAATACTTCTTCAAGGGACTCGAGTTCCGGTAGGGGGTATAGATCATGTTGAGCCGAGATAGGTCGTACGCACTGATTCTCTGATGTGTGTTTCAAGCTACCTGTTTCTGTCGAATCCTTGCTAGTAAGATTAATTGACCAGCTGGCACCGTTTTGCCTAAGTGCTTGCCAAACTAGTAGAGTCAGCAGGGCTAACTCACCTGCTAGCAAGGCGTACACCCAGGTATGGTAGGAATTGCTAACTCTTTCTACTTCTGTTAATGCATGCCTTTCTGCTTCTTCAAGCCTCGAGTCTGCAATCCCAAACTTTTCGTTCTCCCTGTAGAGATCCTGTATTTTCTGCGAAAAGTTTTTAGTAGCTGGTAGTGAAAGCAATTTTTGTAGAATGGAGCTGTCGTTTGTCCAGTTCTGTCTTTCCATTACTACGCCTTGACTTGTGTTTATAACGCTTACCGCTGTGGTATTAAAGATATATGCGAGAGTATTAAATGCTTTAAGTACAGTTGTGTTTGTAGAAGTACGGTCACAGTCCTGGTCTACTGCTGGGATGCTTCCACTAGGAGTTGCTAACCCGCATCCGCATGGTAGTTTTATGATGCACTGTGTGCATGCCTTAAGTCGAATTGGTGATTTATTGCGACAGAACATTTGCCAATTTGTTTCAGCGTTAGCAATAAACCATGTATGATTCTGCATGCTAATTGCTTCTAGTAATATAATCTGTCTTGTTAATTTCACCGGACAAGTTTTGTCTATTAATCTAGTATGTGCGTCCATGTATAATGCTAACTCGCATGATTCATGGTCCATGTTGTACACAGGTAGTGTATTCGTGCATGTCTTTAGCGTACCCCCCAAACAATTTCGATACTGCTCATCCTTTAACAACACGTAGGTGTCCTCCCTTTCGTTTACTCCTATGTACTTGTGTTCAGTTTTAATTAGCATTGCATGGTCGGGCTTGGGCATGGATAAGGGCAACGTATTAATATGCCAAACTTCAAAATCCATAGAGGGGTTGCTTAATGGTAGCTTCAAGCGAACTACAAAATTTTGTCCGTCATGCCAGACTGAGTGCACTACCGGAAAATTGTAAATATTCTCAGACTCGTCCTGTGAGAAGATGAGCCGCTTATTTCTAAAATGAAGTTGCTTATTTATAGCTTTTACTAGCATTTCCGCTGCTGGGTAGGGCATGATTTCTATTGGTATGAACCCGTTTTTAATTTGTCTCATAGCTAATACTAGTCCATGTGCTTTCTCTAATTGGTCTTGCCAGTGTATTGTGTGGGCTGCCCATGAAATCGTATTTACAATAGACTGTGTCTGATACTGCAGTAACACACCAAAATACGAAATCTGCTTAATCATCATATCTAATCTGCCACTCAAGACGTTTTTCTGCTGCTTTAGTTCGTCGACAACTTGTCCCAGTAAGTTAAACTTAGTTTCTACATTGTCAAACCCTTTCATAGTTAATTTTGATATGGAAATTAATTCTTTATTAACCTCTTTTAGCGTTACAGCGAATTTGTTTTGGCGTTCATGGACGGTGTCTTGGGCATGTTTCACTTTTGCGGCATCCGCTCCACTTTCGGAGCAGCCGCCAAATACCGATTCTATTAAGCATGCAAAACCTCTCAACAAGCCACGGCGCTGCCGAATGGTAGCATTGCTTGTCGGCAGAGTCCGAGTTAGACTAGTCTTGAGCGCGTGGAGCTCCTGCTTCAGACGTGTATCTGCCAAGTCGGAACTCTTATTTAGCGACTCGGCTAATCGGCATAAATTAGTCGTTAAGGACTCTAGCCATGGTAACTTCTCCGTCTCACTCTGCATCTGCGGACAGGGCGGAAAGGTTATCGGCTCAACTTCTTCATGGAAAATGGGTATTACTAGATAATGTCCAATATGAGCTTGAGTGTTTCTTATAACTCCCTCCTTTTTCAATACTGTACTGTAGTGGGGTCTTAACTTCATTCCAGCCGTGTCTGCCCATTTGGGGTGAAACTGTTCTGCACGAGCGGTTAAAGCAATAACTTTAATTGCCGCTAAACACAAAAAGCTTATTAAAAGTCCTAACCCACTGTGTCGAAACGGTACTGGCTTCAAATTCCTTTTGCGTCTTCTGTAATGTCCTGTGTGAGCCTGAGAGTGCAGCGTACGTGCGGTTTCCTCTACGCTTTTTGTGTATTCATCGGCTTCTCTAATTGCTTTACCTAGTGTAGGTTTTAGTTTGCTAACATCGATATCCTTCCTTTTCGGAAAATACGATTGACAAGCTTCACTAAGAACATAGGTGTGCTTGTGATCGCCGAAAAATTGTACGAGAACCCAATTTCCTTGCCTTTTAGGTGGGGCTAATTGCAGTTCTGATTTGTCTGCTATCCGCGCAGGCCAGAGAGGATACCCCTTCAATTTAGCCCAAACCACATCGTTTACTTTCCATTGTGTCAATGAATCTCTATCTGATTTTTCAACTTCTGGGGTGTTCTCGTCTTTACCGTTTTCTTCTATGCTTTCATCCATTAATGTTTCGCTCCTGAACTCATCCTTTTCTGTTTCTTTCTCTTCTTCATGACATATTTTAAGCCTACTGACGTTATATTGAGAAAAAAATATTTATTATGGAATGATGTGTGAATTGAATATAGGGGTGGAGGATGAGAATAGGATGGGAAAAGAAGAAAATATTAAAAAAAAAATAAGAGAGGAAAGGAATTAATAAGGAGAGGGTGGAACCTGCTGCTCTGCCTGGATCCTTGATCTCTCAGGATTCGGCTGCCTCCCCAACCCTTGGATTCTTGCCTGGATCCTTGATCTTGATCCTTGATCCTTCCTGCTCTCCTGGACCTCCAGGACTTGAAGCCGATTCCTGCTCTCTCGCTCCTTCTCCTCTCCGGATTTCGCAGGATCTCTAAGGTGCTTTGCTGTGACTAGAACCTTTCTTAGACTTAGGGAAAAACAGTCTGCCAGGGCTGGATAGAGTGCACACAACTGGTCATCGTTCAGGGTGATTTGTCCGACACCCTTTGCTTCTGTTTGCTTCATTCAGGGTGATTTGTCCGACACCCAACTGCCATTCGGATCTGGATCTTGCCGTGCACTGCTATCCCCCCTGGTTGAGGCTTGCTCCCTCGATCAATCGACCACTGCATCTCAAACTTTAGCCGCCTCTCGGCCTTAAGAGCCTGTTTCAAGGCTACCAAACTTTAGGATTGCGGGTTCAGAGTTGGGACCGACCCGAAGAAGATCACCTTTAAACGAATTAACTCTTTTTCACTGTCTTCCAAAATTTATGTCTCTTTCTTTGATCAAATTGTCTGTCTTCTGTAAATCGTACCTTTGAGGGTACAAAACTCTTTTGTACTGTAATTCCTGGGGAAGTCTGAAAGACCGTCTAGCCTTTAGCCTTCGGCCGCTTCCTTAGGCAGGAAGTAGGATATTAGCTTCTGGCTGTCTGCCGAGCGGGCAGTTGGAACTAAAGTCTGACCAAAAATTCTTGGAACCGAAATGTGAGCGGCTGTCCTGAGTTATCATTTGAAGGTAGCCTATACAATGTATATATTTTTTGAATCCTCAGGAACCCGAGATTTCGAAAATTCGAAAAAATCCGAAATTCCGGAATTCATTCACGGAAAATTTAAAATTTTTAGTTTTCCGCCCAATTTTTATCGCAATCAAAATTTGGTTCTCACAGTCGATTAGAGACGGTCCTGCTACACAATTTTGCTCTTAGAAGCTTTTCACGAAAATACACCCAATTTCCGGAATTCCGGGTTTTCTAAATTAACGGATTTAAAATTTCCTCCAATACCCACAAGATGGGTATCATTCGAAAGCTCTTATCGAGCTGAACAACTTTTGTAATAGAACGAACTGTTGAAAATGCACACAATTCTAGAATTCGAGAAAACCGGATTTTCCGGATTTTAAAAATTTTCTCCAATACCCACAATATGGGTATCATTCGTAAGCTCTTGATTAGCTGAACAAATCTTGTAATAGAACCAACTCGCAGAAATGAGCCCTGTTCTCGGAATTCACGAAAACTTTCCAAGCTAGAGTGAAATCCGAATTTGTGAATTCCCGGATTTAGGTGCATTTTCAGACATTGGTTCTATTACAAGATATGTTCAGCTCATCAAGAGCTCTCGAATGATACCCATATTGTGGGTATTGGAGAAAATTTTTAAAATCCGGAAAATCCGGTTTTCGCGAATTCCGGGAATTGAGAGCATTTTCACGAGTTCGTTCTATTACAAAAGTTGTTCAGCTCGATAAGGGCTTTCGAATGATACCCATCTTGAGGGTATTGGAGGAAATTTTTAAAATCCGGTAATTTAGAATACCCGGAATTCCGGAAATTGGGTGCGTTTTCGTGAAAAGCTTCTAAGAGCAAAAATGTGTAGCGGGACCAGCTCTATTCGACTGTGTGAACCAAATTTTGATTGAGACAAAAATTTGGCGAAGAACTAAAAATTTTAAATTTTCCGTGAATGAAATCCGGAATTTCGGAATTTTTCGGATTTTCGAAATCTCGGGTTCCTGAGGATTCGAAAAATATATACATTGTATAGGCTACCTTCAAATGATAACTCAGGACAGCCGCTCACATTTCGGTTCCAAGAATTTTTGGTCAGACTTTAGTATCTAGAGCTCTGGGAAGGGTGGAAATCTATGCGATATTGACTGTTTTGTAACCTTAAACAGCATATAGGACACAGTTTGCATATAGGCAGACCCCCTCGAATCTTAGGTTCGGTAGACAGAATATAGTGATTCGATAGTCTAGGAACTGCACCAGATCCTGCGATATATTATTAATTCATTCGAAATTTTGTAAGTTTCAGGTCAACTTAAACTTAACTTAATTTCTTTGTAAATTTGGGTTTATGAAAGACTGCTGACTAGGGACCTAATGTAATCATATAACATAAATTAATCTGTTTCTGGCAAAGGTACGAGCCCAGAATAATCTGTAAGAGTGTGGCGTGAATTGGTCTGCTTGTTTGTTTGTCTGTCTTTGAATTTGCTTTCACTGTTTTTCTACTGTTGTTTCACATCTGTACCTATATCGTTATCATTTGCAATTGATTATCCGTACCTCTTTTATCCTTTCTCTTAAACTCAGTTTGTCTCTATCCTAAATTTCCTCGTTTGCGTATAATCTCTTGTTCATTAAATTAGTAGCTTGTACTTCTGATTTCTTTAGGCCTAGGGGACTAGTTAGGTCAGCTTTAGCTTTACTAAGTAGGAGTTGAGTATTGGTGGACTTGCGGTTTAAAGCTAGTGTTGGTGGACTTGCGGACTAGACCTTTACCACTGTTGGTTTCTCGAGCGCAGAGCGAAGAGAAACCCAGGATTGTAACCAGCTTGCTACAGTAAGACCCGTGAAGCACTTTACGATCCCCATAAGGTGGACCATCCCGGATCGGGCACGCACTAAACCAGGCTGCTTGGTTCGACGGATATAAGAGTTGCCTTGGCATCTCGTGTTCACCTGGCTGTAGTGTTTCATAGTACCTCTCAGTCTCAGCTACAGTTGCCCTTAAGTTAAAGTTTATCTTTGGTGGACTCTTTAAACCTTTTACTCTTTGGTCTTTTCACTACAAATTCAATGTAAAATGTCGTGAGCGAGTTAAAAGAGTTAAATTTAACCCTTTCATGAAAAGGGTAGAGTTAAATTTAACTCTGCAGTTTTTTAACTCCACGTGTCATTTACGAAAAGAGTAGAGTTAAAAGAGTTAATTTTTAACTCTTTTCGCGAATGAGCGTAGAGTTAAAAATTTTAACTCTGCTTAACTCGGCGAGTTAATTTTAACTCGTTTAACCCATTCGCGAAAAGGATCGAGTTAAATTTAACTCGTTTAACCCATTAGCGAAAGGCCCTAAGTGATTTTAACACCTATTAAGGGGGGGCGACTAAACTTTTGCCCCGACTTTGTCCGATTGGCCTACTTTTTGGCGAAGTTATAGAGCATGGGTGTGGTCAAGAAAATACTTGGTCGTTGGCTCTTAGCTGCCTTCCAGTCATGTGCAGCCGTCGCGTTTATGTGCTCGACCCCCCCTCCCTTTTCACAACTACCAACATAATTAATTAAAAATTTCTGCTGGCTGGAAGACCCTAGCTCCGAGGTTGCCATTTGCCAATATGATTTGGCACATGTGCCCCTATCTGCAGAAAATTACTAAACGTCTCTATCTTATCTCCATCTAAGGGAATTACTCTTCAAAGTTGAAGTGTCGTCAAAAACTTAAAAAATTTTGGCTATCGAAAGGAATATTTTATTACTGGTGCGAGCTATAAGGCTGTAATTTGGCATAGAAAGAGGCCCTATAGGAGTCCTCATTTGTGCCAAATGGCAAGAAATTCTGCAGCTTGAGAAAAATTTTATGCCAGCTTTAATCTTCCAAAATTGCCAAAATCGCCTTTTTTGGGCAATGGTACCCCAGAAATCGAAAAATTCAAATTTTTCGAAATTAAAATTTTTTGAGATATTTGAACTCAGTGTGGTCGAAAACACACCCACAAATGATTTCAGCTCGATTAGTGAAGGTTTGAGACTTCTATGGCTGCAGAAAGCCTCTACACAGGATCCGACAGACTGAAAATGGCGATTTTGGCAATTTTTGAAGATTAAAGTTGACATAAAAATTTTTTCACTCGGCAGAATTTCTTGCCATTTGGCACAAATGAGTACTCCTATAGGGCCTCCTTTTATGCCAAATTACAGCCTTATAGCTCGCACCAGTAATAAAATATTCCTTTCGTTAGACAAAATTTTTAAAATTTTTGCCGAAACTTCAACTTTGAAGAGTAATTTCCTTAGATGCAGATAAGATACAGACTTCTAGCATTTTTCTGCGGATAGAGGCACATGTGCCAAATCGCATTGGTGAATGGCAACCTTGCAGCTAGGGGTTTGCAGCCAGCAGAAATTTTTAATTAATTATGTTGGTAGTTGTGAAAAAGTGGGGGTCGGGCACATAAACGCTACGACTGCACATGATTGGAAGGCAGCTAAGATCTGAGTACCCGGTATTTTTTTGACCCCACCCATGCTCTAAATCTTCGCCAAAAAGTAGGCCAATCGGACAAATTCGGGGCACCCCCATTTTAGCCCCCCCCCTTAAGTTCATTGATTAAGGTAGTTCAAGGGCCTCAATACGGCCGCATGAGTACGGTTAAGCCACACTAGTTAAGCCCTATTAATTAGTTGAATTGTTTAGATTAGAAGGCATTTCTGGCAGTTTTGACAGACACATAATACAAGTACAGGTTATAATTGACAGTTGCAGATACTAATCCCTTTTACACGTAATTACCTGACACAGATTACTGGACTGGCCATGAGATCTTCAGCAGAACCAAACAACTCGGTGAATTTTCTTTCCTAGTTTGCTTTTCCCTGTAAGGCCTAGGTTCATCTTTAATTAGGCCATTTTATACTAATTTTGGTAACCTATTCCTGGTTGCTAGGTGAGGCTGTAAGGATGCAAAACACGTTTTTACTGAATAAAACAACAATTACAGTAACAAAAATAGTAATTTCATAACACATACTTCGTTCCAAATTATAGGGAAAGCCAAACCTTTATTGTCATTTCATGATTCCCATGTCAAGCGCAACCTTAATTCCCTAATGTACCTGCGTGCAGCTCCCAAGCAACACTAGTGCTCAAAAATCTACAACCGCTTAGATTGCTAGCAGGCAAAGACTGCGTGGACGCTTCAGTTCTGCCGCTTAAATAGTTTATAAACTTAATTTTCGTAATTTGGGCACAAAAATCTTACCCAAACTAGGTGAGTGCTGAAGATAGGACTTCTGAATAGAGATATAACGGCGGGCTGTTCGTGTGTCTCCAAGGGGAGTATTATTAAGTTCGTGTGTCTCGCGCTCTGTTATTCAGTTTATGTGTCTCCCACTTAGGCGTATAGTTTATGCGTCTCCCTTTTTCTGTTTCTTCTTTTTATGTGTCTCGCAATGCGTAGTGTGATGGTGAACAAAAATTGATTCCACTGGGGTTCGAACCCACGCATCACGGTGATTAAAACACCAACGCCTTCACCACTCGGCCATGGAATCACAACGGTCGTAAAAGCAAAGGAAACCTTTTATAGCTGACGACGTTCTGGATCTATCCTTTGACTACAATATCAACTTCATTAGTCTTTTCGTTTGTTAAGACTTTTTGCATGAATTCACGTTGGAGAGGATGCTTTTTAGAAATGCAGTCCGAAAGACGTTGAGTGATGTGGAACTAATCTAACTTGACAATTTTTATGTATCCCGCAATGTGTATTGTGATCTCATTGTTGACCATAGATCTTCAATAAATCACACCACTCTGAAATTGCCGGCCAAAGTAAAAAATTTGTTAGAATCGGTCAAAAGCAGATAACACATGACATTCTGTTCTCAGGAGTCGTAAAAACTCGTATTAAACAAACAGAATAATGAAGTTAATATTGTAGCCAAAGGATAGATTCTGAACGTCGTCAGCTATAAAATGTTTCCTTTGCTTTGGCTCCGCTGTGATTCCATGGCCGGGTGGTGAAGGCGTTGGTGTTTTAATCACCGTGATGTGTGGGTTCGAACTCCACTGGAATCTATTTTTATCACCAATTCCTCTCGAGTTCTGACGATGTTACTGTTAGTCCCTTTTTTCTAATTGTTCTGCCTGCAGGCAGAACTATTGCCGCGGAATATAGATAGATTTAACGTTACGGGAACACTTCTCCATTTTTCTCTAAGCTGCAAATCAGGCATGGGGGGCCTTGGAAATATTTGACAAAAAACAAACCAGTTTTAGCACCCCATGCGGGGGAATTAAAGCTGCAAATCAGGCATGGGGGGCCATGGAAATAGTTGACAAAAAACTGAAAACTTTTCATGGGTTTTCCACGTATCGTTTTTTGCCAACGGTATTTTTCTACCCACTGGTCCAGCCATGTTTTGGTGGGGGGCAGGCTTTACACCTGTACAATACTTCCGCGCACCTTCCCCAGCTCGTGGGTTTTCCATGTATCGCGTATTTGCCTACGGTATTTTTCCGCCCACTGGTCCAGGCATGTTTGGGGGGGCGACTGTGCACCTGTACAATACTTTTTGCGCACCTGAATAGAAAACGCGTTTATCTTGTTTTAGAGCTACATACTCTACGTATGCTACGTACTGTACGCATATTCACTTTCAAGCTTTTCCGTTAGAAAAGTTTTGGTCGCTGTTAGGATTCGACAGGCCAAATTAAAATTATCTGAATTTTATGACTGCTTCATTCTAAAGCATCTCGCGCCTTTTGGAGGGCTGTAGGTGTCTGCAAGCAAAAATCTTTAGCGCCGGTGGGAATCGAACCCACAACCTTCGCCTCGCAGTCGAGAGCTCTAACCACCCGGCCATCGGCACACAAATGAAAGATATCTAAAACGATTTGTTAAAGTGTAACTAGCAAAATGCGTAGTTTCAGTTACAAATTTAAAGTCTTTAGTACACAAGGAGTATCTACTCCGTCCCCAAAGCCTTTATGTGCAAGATTTGAGAAGTCTGACTTTCCAAGACCTTTTAAATAATTGTTCTTAACTTCTGACGTTGCTATACCAAAAGTCAAAGAAATCTTGCTCTTGTCTTTTCTGTGTCCTAGAGACTTCACAACCAGATATAACAGATAAAATTCAAAGGTAAGAGAAGGACCGGCGAATGTTGGGTTCGACTTTGGACTTAGTTTTTTCGCTTATTTTTCAAGATAGACTTCTCAAATCCTGCATATAAAGGTTTTTGGATGGAGTAGATACGATTCACTGACAGAAACTAAGCATTTTGCAAGTCACACTTTCTTCTTTTCTTTAACAAATAGTTTTAGATCACTTCATTTGTGCGCCGATGGCCGATGGTTAGTGCTGTCGACTGCGAGTCGAAAGGTTGTGGGTTCGATTCCCACCGGCGTAAAGAATTTTGTTTGGAGATAGGCTACCTCTGTCAGTATTGAATTGGTGTGTCACACTCTACTCAGGGCGCCGGGCGCCGGGCGCTACTATTATAAGGCTACTTCTGTCAGTATTGTGATGGTATATCACACTCTACTCAGGGCGCCGGGCGCCGGGCGCTACTATTATAAGGCTACTTCTGTCAGTATTGTGATGGTGTGTATACGTATATACATATATATTTTATATTATATAATAATATTTTATTATGCCCCGGGGCCATTAGGCCCCATTATGCCCCATTAGGCCCCGGCCCCGTAATTTTGCTAACGGCGCAACCCCATGTATATTATGTTAATACAAGAGTTATTTTACAAAAATCTATTTTTCGGTTCAGAACAAATAGTTAACTGTTACTGCATTTGCAAAATAAGTAGTGTGGAATAATATATAATTGCATAAAATGTGTTGAGAAAAGTCGCGAAATTAATCCTATGAAATACACTATGAAACGCTCAAAGTTATTCCTTTTATGGCATTCAGTTTGGTTAGCTTTGATTGGCTGTTCCAAAATACGTCCAGGCTTGATTGGCTAGCGCTACTTCAGTGAGGCGCTACCTGATTGGTCAGTGCATACTTACTGTTAGCTTATCAGTCTTCAATTCTTCATGATTGACTGGCTTGTCTTGGGCCAGTACAAAAAGCGGACGCGGAACGGAAGCGGGCTGAGGGTATAATAAGAGGACTGAAAAAGCGGACCTGCGGTATAAGGAATAAATGCGGAAATACTGTATATCGGCTTTATTCGGCTTCTCGGCCTCGGAATCCCCTTGTCACGCGCACGACTCGAACGCACGACCTCGCTACGTCGTCGACTCGCACTCGCGCCAAACCCGTCAATTATCTCGACCCTCTCGCTTCGGCCGGTCGTTCGATTCGTCCTAGCCTAGTCTAACCCAGATAACGTTGGCTCATACACCTCTGGTCCCATCATCGCCAGCTCAATCACACCCGCCCATAGATCAGGAACCTCACAAACTGAGCCTTACTATAGCCTGGTACCCAACTCCCAACACAGGAACTGAATCTACAGTGGCCAGCATAGGGATGAGTCCGGACGGGAAAACCGTCAATTACTGTGATTTTACTCTGTGGCTGGGAGGGGTCGTCAAGGCAGTCTGGAGGATCCTAATGTTAATAAACAATACTATGAAGGAACAACTATCCACAGCCTCGCATAATACTAGTCTTGCAGTTGGCGAATCACATCTGCTACGCTTTAGTGATTGGCCAACCACTGCGAGATTAGTTATTGCTGACATCAGAAGCCCTCCGCTTCGACCCCTGACATTTTTGAATATCAGTACTGTTGAGTCTACTTCTGAAGACACATGGCTGGGGACTGCCTTGACTCCTACCAAGGGCACGCTGGGTAATAGGCTGCTGGAGGTCCAAGGTCTGCCAAAGGGTTCGAAACTCCAACCATGTAAGACAACGGAACCAATCAAAACTAGGCAATTAGGGCTTCTACTTCTCCTAGTTTTGACAGTTTCCCCTCTCCTCTCGGCAGGCACCCCAGGAAAATTACGGCTGCGGGTGTCAAAATCAAGTGGATACAAACAAAAGGTGGTGGGTAGCTTGGTCCTTACCCTTGGAACAATTCGATCAAAGTCTGGTAACTGTCGACTCTTAGTAGGCTTTAGAAAATCATTAGCACTACGTTCTAAAGCTACTACAAAACCTCCCTGTAGTCCTGGGTTCCGCACACAGTTTCAGTGCGGTGGGGACCTAAGGAAACTCAGGTTGATAAGGATAAGAGAACCTCCTCCACATCTTTATGTACGAAACAACCTGAACTGATGCCTCAAGAAAAGGACAGTGCCAATAAATCATTAGTTGTCTACTATTCACCTCCACAGCGCATAAAGTGCCCACTGTGTATATCTCACTTTGGAACTGGAGCGACACGGACAACTGCTCTAAAGAAGCACTTAGAAAATCTACATCAAACCCTCACCGAAACGAAATATATTTGCCTGTTTTGCAATAAGGAAACTGGCAGATCAGCTAAAAATCATGTGATGAAAAAATGTGACAACGTGAGGAAATATTATGACTTGAGTTCTGAAACGGAAGGAAAGTTCAGGTGCCCGATTTGTGATTTCTCTTGTGATAGTGGGCTTGGCTTATTCTCTCATTCACAGCGGCATACTCGCAATACGAGAGCAAACAAGCACACTATCATGAATGACAAATCTGGCTTAGAGCAGACCGAGCTCGAAGTCAAAATGGAGTCTCAACGGCTGCACACAAATACCTTCCCTCGTGCAGTTAAGACCTCATCGTCCTCAAAGGAAACTCCAGACGAAGCTTCTGGTAAAACAGCAGTTACAATAGGAGACGCGGAAGGTGAGCATGAACTTCGAGTGTTCCTACCAGAGGACAAGGAACTAGAGCTCGATCAACTTCTCGCCCTCCTTGAGGATGATGAGGAGGATACAATCATGACTCCCGATGACACTACTAAGGGTCCCAAAAATCAGACTTTCAGCGGTAGCCAGACCAATTTGACTTCGATGGAAAATTCCCCGATTGATCTAGAAAATCCGGAAAATCATTTACCCTGGTGTCGAAATTGTGTATGTTTAACGGCATCGCAATTTACGACAATGATTTTCATTCAATCGGACCCAGCCAGTGGTTCTCTGATGGAATAATCGATTCTTACCTTACCTTCCTGGTATCCTCAGTCCCTGACTGGCTTACAGCACAGAGATGGGCGCGGGACGAAATTTTTCGTCCCGTCTCGTCCCGTCCCGAACTCAATTTGTTTGTCCCGTCCCGCGGGATCCCGCAGTCCCGCAAAATCTCGCATAATTTCTTAATTGTCTCATTAGCTAAAATTAATAGTAATTAATACTAATTGATTATGAAAATTTAAAATAAGTTTGTTATGTAAACTTTATGCTATTTATTTTTCCTTGCTAAGATGCAAAGTCAGTACTTAATTTATTATTCAAATACGCTGCTGTGTGTAAATGCGTATATCATCTGCAAACAAACAATATCAATTGTTGATTTCAAAATATTGGCCAAATTGGCCAAATAAAATCAAATTTAACGGAATCAGAAAATTACTGCCATACAAAAGCGATGGAACCGGGTCACCGTGTCAATTTAGGCCACTTTTCGGATCGGGTCATTGGGTCACCGGATCAAGAGCTTGGAACCGGCCTTGATCCGGTTTTCTTAATTTCCCACATATTATTTCCCCAGAAATTTTTGGTTTAAAACTAAAACTTTTAGGTCTAATTTCAATGTGATGCTGATACATGATTTGCATGTTTTAAAATTTAACTTGCGCTTCATAACCTTCGCAGCTTGAGGTTCGTTCAATATGGTCTCCAGCAGAATAGTGTTTGTTCTCATCGGTTCCATGATTATTGCTTTGCATAGATCTGTTAGAACTAGCTGGGTTGCAAATTATAACTGATTAAATTAGGCAATGCAGATAAAGCCAAGTTTCAAAAGTCTCTAGCTTTGTCCCGTCTTTAAGTTAACAAGCAATATTTTGTGCAAAAGGTTAAGTTTCCACAAATGAATATTTTATGAAATTATAAACCTGCTGCGCAGTCAATTTTTGCATAAGTGAGGTGGCAATTGCTTAGGTTCTAATTTTCTGCAAAACGTTTTTCTTACCTTAGCCTGCTAGTGCCAAAAAATTACTTTTATTCCACATTGTAGCCATAATTTCGGTCCGTATTAGGGAACTTCTTATTAATAGGCACATAAAGCGTAGATTTGCTTGCTTGCGTAGGGTCAGTTGGAAGCCTTTAGTTAACATATAAGTCATACAACAAAAAGTATAATATTTCCGGTTTCGAATTCTTCAGTCAGATTATTCTACATCCAAATTGCACACATGCGTACTTACATCAGAAGTAGAAATCCACACAAAAATAATGTAATCCCTATCTTAAACCATTGCACACATGCATTTATGGAAAAATGCATGTTTAACGAACAAATTGTGTGCTGAAGCTCGACCTGAGCAAATTTAAATGACCTGCTGCGCTGAGGCGCAGCAGGAAAAATCAAACCCATGACTGTTTATACATAATCAACACTTTACACAACTTCGAAATCTTTATATTACCTGCGTATACTCAAAATTAAATAATAAACTTTCAATCAGAATTCAGAAAAGGTACGCAAACCAGCACATCAACTGAAACTTATATTACCTTAAAATTTAATTTTATAGAATAATTTGAAGTGTGACTGTAATGTTTTGAAAAGTGTTATCTAGCTTTCTTAAAAATTCCCTAATTTTGAAGTAAATATAAGAAATTTTTGTCCCGCGGGATCCCGCGGGACGAAGATTGTCGTCCCATCCCGTCCCATCCCGCGGGATCCCGCGGCCCGCGTCCATCTCTGGTACAGCATCCACTTACCTTAGCCAAAAAGTAGCACGGCCAGAACAGAATAATAACTGGCTAGACGCTGTCTCTTTTGCCAAACTCCAACTTGGACCGACGCACCTGCTGGTTCCTCTTCATGTCTATGGGAACCACTGGCAGTTGTTGCATGTTGACTTCTCTGAGAGTAAGGCTGAACTCTACTGCTCACTGGGAAAGCCGGATTTCGAGCATGCGACTGCAGTGCTACGTACACTGCTTGTTGCAGCTGCGATCGTGCCAGAAGACTTCCCGGAGCAAAATACCAGGGAGGTGTCTCAAAAGATTCTCCTAAGTCCGCTCCTAAGCGCGCTTAGGAGCAGACTTAGGAGAATAGTTAGGAGCGTCTTAGGAGCTCCTAAAGCGCAGTTAGGAGCGCTCCTAAGCGCGTTTTAAAAGACTTCTCCTACCCTGACATTCTCCTAACTTAGCCTAACTTAGGAGAAAAGTCAGGAGCGGTCAGAGCGCTCCTAAGGATTTAGGAGAATTGCTAGTAAGGAGGAATCTTTTGAAACGGGATTCTCCTAAGTATCCTCCTTAGCTGGACTTAGGAGCGCTCCTAAGCTTAGGAGCGTCTTTAGAAGCGCCCCGCTGGCATCTAAATCTCCTGTCAGGGCCAGCCCAGCCAAATACCTTTGATTGTGGACCTTATGTTTTACTGACAGCCCAAAGCCTTATTCATCAAGAGCAAGCCAAGTTTAACGCCGAAGAAGCAGTCACATTCCGAAATGACCTACACACAATGTTGTTGGCATGTGGGGTAGCGGAAAAGCAAAAAGACTGCAACACAGTCCAAAAAGGGGGGAAGGCGCCCCCAGTGAATAAAGTGAAACAATCCGGGAAAGGGAAAAGCAGTGCGAAGGCTAAAGCTACAAAAGAGTCACTACGTGACAGGCTTTTAGCGGAACTCAACGAAATAGATCAAGATGACTTTAATGCATTTCAGGAATTCTGCAAGTCAGTCATTGTTGCGTGCCGGCCAAAGTCTGCCTCCCGAAGTGGCCAGATACGAGCTGAAAATCAGACCTCAAGGAAGACAGATGCCAAATCAAACGCAACACGCCGCAACCTCCAATGACTATATTATAAAAATAGAGCCAAGATGCTGAAGGCTATATTTAAAAAGGAGTCACCCAGGTGCGAAATACCAAGTGAAGTAATTTTTAATCACTTCAAAAACACAATGGGGACTCCTTACGAAGTAGACCTGAGTAATCAACCGGATGCTTTTGATAGTCTCCCCTGTGCTGCTAGTGACAATGGCAACGACCAAGCATTCACATCCGAGGAGTTCTGGGTAAAATTGCGAAATATGCGCAATTCTGCACCTGGTAACGATAAAGTAACATATAGCGACTTGCGAAAGCTTGACTCTGAAGGACTTCTCCTGACGGGCATTTTCAATAGATGTCTGTATCACAGGAGAATACCGAAAGAGTGGAAAAAAGCCAATTCCATCCTTATATATAAGAAAGCTGACCCGTCATTGGTTGCAAACTGGCGACTCATAAGCTTGCAGCCATGCATATATCGGTTATATTCAGCATTATGGGCCGCAATAATCTTTTCTTGGAGCAAACGAAACAGAATCCTATCGGACAATCTCCAAAAGGGTTTTGCACCAACAGACGGAGTTAGTGAGCATTCATTTCTCCTTCGCTCTGCTATACTAGAAGGAAAAACGAGAAATAGGATGGCAGCCCTAGCATGGCTTGACCTCAGCGATGCATTTGGATCAGTCCCCCATAACTTAATTATGGCAATGCTTGAAAAATCTGGCTTAAGTGAGCAGATTCGCTCAATCATATCCGACTTTTACACTGATGCCACCATGAAAGTTTCAACCAGCACTGGCCCTACAGATACAATCCAAATACAGCGTGGTGTCAAGCAAGGAGAACCATCGTCTCCAATTCTCTTCCATCTTGCCCTGGAAACAGTGCTTAATGCCGTCAAGTGCGATAAAGATGCAGCCTTACCCCTGTTTGGTGTGAAGATTCCTGCTTTAGCACATGCAGACGATCTCGTTATCACAGCCACCAACCCCGAGAAGCTGCAATCCCAATTAGACCGAGCCCAAGATGCAGCGACTTGGGCTGGCCTGACATTTAACCCTTCTAAATGTGGAACCTTACTAATAAATAATAACAAAATCTCAGCCCACGCCTTTCGTCTTGATAAACAAGACATTCCTGCTTTATTAGAAGGGGAAGCTTACAAGTATTTAGGCATTCCTGCAGGAATTGAGGTTGACCAGTCGCCAAGAACAGTCCTCACCCAGTGTATGAAGGAGGCGAAGGAGGTGTTCGATAGCAGCCTCCACCCGTGGCAGAAACTGACGGTATACAAAACCCAGATTCAATCCAAGCTCTCCCATCTCCTCAGACTTGTATCCTTTGCAACGACGAGTGAACTAGACACCTACGATGAAACTATTAGGTACCTAATCAAAGCTAAGGTACTTGATGCACCTGAACAAATAGCGAATGGCTACTTGTATGGGTCCACAACGATTGGTGCACTAGGATTGACTGAAACGACTTTGGAACACTCCATTTTGCGAATCTCTAGAATCATGAATCTCCTATGGTCAAGCTGCCCCATAATCAAGGCGGTCGCTTGGAACCAGATGAGAGAAACTGCTCGTGCTACTTCATTGAAAGCGGCGGTGGCCATTCCACTAGGAATTAGCCCCTCATGCCATGATAGATGATAACAGTGCCGAATCAATCAGCGACTTCCTGAATGGGTCAGTAAATATCCATAGGAAAGCGATGCGAAACAGTCCCTGGATAGCTCTGAGACAAGACCTGAGGAAACTCAGTAGATATGTGCCAATTGTTGCAGTTCCCGATGGCGAAGAGTTCAAACTCTCACTGTCAGTTCCGGAAACAAATGAAATGGTCACGATTGGACATCAAGGGCTAAGAGGAGCAGTCGCCGCTTTTCGTAGAGCGATAGGAGCGTATCATAACGTCCAATTGCTAAGCTCACCCAGCCAAGGAGCAAACCTGAGAAACGTGGCGAAAAACACAGAACAAGGCCACTTCTTGTATACCGGTGACGGTATTCGACCGAAAGACTACTATTTCGTCCACACTGCAAGATTAAATAAGATCTCTGTACGAAGCACTCTACCTGGCAACAAATCATGCAGATGATGCGGTCATCGAACACTAGGTCATATCCTAAATAACTGCATTCGTTGCCATGGTAGTATGTATACAGCGCGGCATAATTCAGTGCAAGATGTTGTCGAAGATCAATTTCCAAGACGGCATATGATGTTCGAATCAATCGGCAAATCTGTATGGAAAACTAGACCAGATATAGTCGCTCTAAGCAAAACTCAAAAAGTTGCCTTTCTGCTTGATATATCTGTCGTTAACTCCTCATTTGAAACGGCCTTTGCGAAAGCTCGCACGAGGAAACTGGAAAAGTACCAGAATGAAGTGCGTAGTTTAGCAAAACAAGGCTATACTGTCTATCTTGGTGCCATACAGGTGGGATCATTAGGCATGTGGGACATTGCCAATGATCCGATTTTCAGCTTGATTGGTATCACCAAGCAAAAGCTGAAAGGCATACGTCGGAGGTGCATCTCTGCGGCTATCAAGGGGTCAACCAACATTTGGTTCCGCCACTTGAGAGGACCTCCGTCGGATAGACCTTCTGTTGCACACACTCAATCATGTACCAACAGTTCAAACAAATCCAGTGTGAGCCAGAACCAGAAAAATTTTGCCAAAACTGGAGGCGGATCTATGAATCGGCATCACTATCCTAGACCGCCTATCTGTCACTGGATTACAATACCCAATAAGGGGCAGTTTTGACTGTAAAAGTACCGGAATTGTGTACTTGGCGGAGATAGATGGGTGTCCATCGCAGTATGTGGGGGAAAGTGGAAATTCTCTCTCCCAACGATTCCATGGCCACAGACACGATATCCGCAAAATGGATGCTAGTAAACCTTTATCTTGTGATTTTAGAAACCACAACCACGATTTGAAGGACTTACGCGTTACTGTTATTGACTTTGCCGAAGAAGAAACGTGTAGAAAGAAGAAAGAAAAACATTGGATCAGCCAACTTTTTACTGACTATCCTTTTGGAATCAATTGGGAACATATCCTGCGTTTCAACAAGTCCCCGCCCCCCGGGTCCGAGTTTACTAGCATCCATTCTGTTGAAAACCGTCCTCAGCCTCCTAAAGCCCCCCGAACATTTGTGCCACAGTCCCTCCCCACTCCCCAGGCCCCCCAGGACAGAACTTTATCCCCAAATTGTGAAGCCCCCCGGACATTTACATCGCGGTCCCGCCCAGCCTCCCAATCAATAACTTTGTCCCCGACCTTCCCATTTCCTGAAATTGTGCAGCACAGAAGGGACAGGATCCGTCTGAAGAAGGGTGTGAGAACCACCCGAAACCGGTAACGGAAGAAAGGTGAACGTTGTTTTGGGTATTCACGTTTTGGACTGATATTTTATTGATTCCTTTGTATCCCTTGTGGATCCGTGAATTAGCGGCTGTTTTATCGATTATCTTTGCTTATCCTAGACCGCCTAGATATACACCACAACCGGCTGCTTACCGAGCTGATCGGCTGCGGCAGAACTTTTACCATCCAGTACGAAACCTCCCATCCCTCTTGGACATGAAAATCACGTTCCCAAAAGAGCACCAGCTGGACGTTCCCGAATCACAACGGAGATACGCTAATAGCAACAGGAAAGTCTTTATGCACAATGACAGCCTCTTAATCAGAGTTAATGTCAAACGAGATATGGATAAGAAACCCCCCGCCATAGGACAGACGGATTGGGCTGAAGCAGCTCCGTTCATCAACTCATCCGCCAACAGAAACAGACTTGCTAACAATATGCCATCCAGTAAAACTGTAGAAGAAATCATCAAAAACAATTTACGTACAATTTGTTATAACTGAACATTAACTGGACAGTATATATAGTATGATTTAGGGAGGGGGGCAACTCCCATTTTCTTGTCTTGCCTACTTGTGTATTGATTGATTTATTTCAATAAAGTTGTAAAAGCGGACTTACCTTATTGAGCGGACTGGGTTAGAGTTTAGCTACCTACCTATTTTTGATGACGGTTTTTCGGTTGTTCAACACAGAAAAGTTTTATGCACTGACAATTGCTCTTAATTTTTGCGTAGGGTACAAAAAAATAAAACAAAAATATTCTCAATATCTATCTCCGGCTATGTTTTAGGGACAGCCATTTTTGAATCTGCTTTTTGCTGTGAATCAAGTGAATCAAGGCCTACCCCAGAAAAGCTATAACTTGAGCACAAGCTTCAGGTTTTTTCCAGATAACACCACCCCTGAGTGGTCACAGGTCGCAAAACTTTACCGATTGAGTTGAAATTTAGTTTTGGTATGTTTTTCACAATGATGATTTCTAAAATTATAAAAATTTTAATTTCTTTTAAATTTTAATTTTTTCCACTAATTTGTCTGCGCTGATCATTCTTACGTCTTGGACTAACCTCCTAAAGCTAACCCATAAGGTTGTGCGGCCAACTTTCACTTATCCCAACTGCCCTTTTAAGGGCAACCATTTCTCATAGAATTTGTTCTAGCCGCATAACCTCATGGATTCACTTTAGGAGGTTGGTCCAGGAGGAAAAATGATCAGCGTATTCCTAATTAGTAGAAAAAAATAAAATTTAAAAAATTTTAAAATTTTAGTATTTTTACAATTAGCACTTTGAAAGGCATATTTTTTGACATACATGTTTTGCGACCTGTGGCCGCGGGGGGTACTCTCGAAAAGACCCCAGAATTCTTCAGGACAGACTATCAATTACATCGGTTATGGAAAGTTGATCCCAACTGCCCTTTTAAGGGCAACCATTCACATATGTGTTACTTTCTAATTTTTGTCCGACCCTACGAAAGTTTATATTGCTAAAATTGCTTCAGGAAGCCACGGAACTTTGCATACAGAGTTGGATGACGTGATTTTAAGATTTTACTTGGTAATGGTTGCCCATGAAAGGGCAGTTGGGATAAGACATTAATAATAAAAGCAGGCACAGAAAACGAAACAAACTCAACGAAATAAATAAATATTCGTATTTATAAAAACAATACATATCATTATTTGTCTAGTATAAAAATAAATCATTAAAATTAATTAATATAAGAAAATTAAATTAAATATTAAAGTTTTTAGAATAAGCTTTTGTATTCCATCTTCTAATCCTTAAACTAGTTGTAATTCCACTTCCTAAATCACATTTAAAACTATTTTCAGCTTTCATTTTTGTTGTTTGCATGCTGATTCCGTTTTCGTTTCATAGACTGACCCAGAATATGCTTTTGATGACTTTTAAAGGTCTTAGTTCAGCTCCATTGGTTGTTTAGATGTGAGTCCGCTTTTTATACTGTATGTCAGCTTTTCCCGATTAGCCAATCAATACAGTCCCCATTTTATACCATTCTCGGAGAGTCCTCGACAAGCCCGCTTTTATACCTTTGCTCAGTCCGTTTCCAGTCCTTTTCCGCTTTTGTACTGGCCCGCTTGTCTTGTGAAAAGTCTCGGTCGATTCTGACAAAGCACTTAGGAATTGCTTTTTTGCTGCGGAACCTTTCGTAATTAGACACATTTTCTAATTACATGGAATCAATCGATAGCTAATTATTCGTTAAGTACTGAAGGAAACAACTCAATGTGCAGAACATGTGTTACAAAGTTATGTGTGGAAATAAGCAGAATCCGTAACCATAACATTTTCATGATGTATCCCTTCCTTAAATTGGTTTTAGGGATCCCTGCTCGGTAACAAAGCACTGTATAAGCAAAGCACAGTGTGAAAGCCATCATGAATGACACCGTGTATTGCACACTAACATTGTTCAAGGAGGAGCTACTTGTTATATTGAGCTTTGCTGTGTACTATTATGCCGAGTTGGACATGGACACATTTTTTGCGACCGCGACCGCCCGCGTCCGCGACCGCAGCCCGCAGGCTAATTTTGTGCCCGCAAAAGTTTGAGTTATTAACCTTCAATTCTATGCAAAAAAATCCAGTTTTCTGATATTTTTAAGGTATTTATAATATTTTTACAGCTATATGTATATTATGGAGTCTATATATATATATATATATCGTTTAAGCCTGGTGCAGCTTAAGCTATATACTTTTCGACAGCGCAATTGCAAAATACACAATTTGGTTTCGTTGCTGCATTTGAAGTGTTTGATAGCGGAATTCTATGTGCAGGGTGCCTTTTCTTTCACTTTAGGGTTGAGGTTTACCAACCGAACAGCAGCGGCAGCATACAAAATTAAACACTGCTTAAAGTGTTGGTTTCCCTCCCTTCGACAATTTTTAGCCTTTAATAATTATCTAATCGTATATGGCATTGGTTGAAACTTTCAGAACTACTACGGATACCAGCGACCGCGCCCAACTCTGTACTTGCATGCATCGTATCCAATATTTAGGATGTTTGCACCTTGAATTGAATTGAACTGAATTGATTGAAAGTTAGCCAACGCAAAAACATCCCATTTTGGCATCTAATGCATGAAGATTGAAATTTCTGCTTTTTTATTATCACAAAGAGTATATTATTATCACAGTAATTAACGTTGCTGCCAATTGTCACTTGAAAAAAACGTCCAAATTTCAGAAAACATTCGATAGTGGTCGCGGAGTGCATAAGCTAAATCTTAAATTAAAATCTTCTTCTATTTTGCTAGTAGCTCATAGAAACGACTAGAGACAGGCATAAAATCAAGAAATTTACAAGATGAAATTAGACAAAAAACCCGACAATAGAGTATGGACTAACAGTACTGTCCAACCATCCAAGAAGTTCTACTAAAATAACAAAATATACAACAAATGTGAAGCTAGTCAAATAAGGAAAAATTTTAAAAAAATAGGAAATTTTTCCTACAATTCGGCCTAAATTACCACGACTTTATATAAATTTGCGGTCATTGCGGTCATGAAAATTTGACCACGACCGCGACCGCGTCCAACTCTGCGACAAATGACTAATTAGCTTTTCCAATATAAAACGTTTAATTCCAACGCACACCCCCTTTAATATTGCATAGTCGACTATTTTGCTAAAGGGTAGCTACTTCAAGTTTAAACTTTGGCTAGAAAAACATATCCAATCAAACCGCTGCGATGGTCTTACGGTGGTTTGGGCGCCATCTAGATTGTGCTTTTTTGATAGTAAATTAAAGATTTGTGCAATTGTACATAGATGCTTAAAGCTGTTTAATCTCTACAAAATAAGGAATAACAAGTAGTCTTCAACTAGTAGCACTATTTAAGGTGGTGATTCCTTTTGGGCGCATATTGTTGGTTGGCGGCGTAAATCAAGATGAAATTCGACGAAACTTTCCGAAATACGTTCTTTTAGCGTTCTAACACCCTCCGCGCAATCCCGATTCAAAAATTCGAGATTTCCGGTCAGAGTGGCTTTTCCAATTTCTGAACATTTGGCAGCTGCTATACAGTTATAACTATATTCATTCGAAAGATCTCATTGAGCTTCACATTTTTGCTTTTTAAAGCACGTTTCTAGCTTTTCTCTACCGTGAGATATAGCCGATTTTCTTGTTTTGGCGTCGAAAACTTGTCATTTTTTGCAGAAATCAAATAATCAAACATTTCTTGAACTACGCAAGCCGTAAAATCAAACTAAGGGCGTCGATCTCAAGGTCTTACGGGGACAAATTATCCGACGCATGATCGTCTTCCGACTGCTATCCTGTAGGCTGTTATCATAAAAAATGTAGTTTTTGAAAAAACACGACCAAATTTTTTTCAAATTGAAGAGCATTCACAATGCAAGCTGGAAGGCTGCTGCTGAACAAATGTGTTCTGCACAAATATACCCAGGGACAATTTTTTGGTTGCCCCGATTGCTGCTTTCTAGCTAAAGTAATCGCTTGACAAATTTGGAAAAAGTAGGCAAAATACAGGTTACGCTCACATTTCAGCTTATTTCTGTATAACGAAGATCGATTTCGCAATAAATAAAATATCGTCCCCAGCTATTTGATGGAGGTATCGAATGATATAACCGGTGTCTCGCGAAAAAATTTACTTGTGTCTGCAAAAATTCTAGAAAATTATACTTCTTCTAAAATGTGTTAAAAATATTTTAGAAAAGCAACATTAGTTTCATGGCATGCATTAAAAAGAGAAAATGTTAAGCTACATTTTGATGTAATAATGGCTTCTTAACTCAAAGCAAGAGTACATAATAATAAGAGTATGCCACTAGGCAAGCTCTATGTTATCAGAGCAAAAACTATGCTCTGCACGCTAACGGCCCACCCCCCCCCCCCACAAATCAGACCCTAGTGACCCCCCCCGCAAATCAGTACCTAGTCGAAACGGGGGTACGCTCACTCGCTCTATGTTTATGTGCTTAAGCTCGAAAACACAAGCAGTGCGTGCGCGAATTTTGTGCCTGCTTCGAGCTTTAGAACATAAACATAGCGCTCAAAATTCTTTGAAGTGAAGGGTCTAATTTGCGGGGGGGGGGGTGGGCCGTTAGCGAGCAGAGCATAGTTTTTGCTCTGATAACATAGAGTGTGCCTAGTGGCACACTCTTATATTATGTACTCTTGCTCAAAGTAATGAATGAGTGATAATGGTGCAAACATTATGTGACCAAAGGGAACCACCACCTTAAAAGAGGAATTTTAAACCACCGAAATTCATTCAAGACAAGGCGGAAGCCTAGTTTGCCGATTATGTTGATCACTGCTTTAATCTGATTTGAACGCGCGCATGGAAAGATTCCAAACGAATTCTGACCGCACAGGAACGCTTTTGTAGAAAACTACAAGAATTCTTGTAATCTCTGCAGGAGTCTTTTTAAGAGTGTAGACACGGAACTGGTCTCAAAATGTTATAGCACAGATGTAAGGTTAGATTCCGTTTGAACCATTAATAGTGTATAAGGAATTCTTTTCCTTTGAGGTTAAACTTACACAATCATTCCATCCCTTAAGGTGCTGGTTTTCTTTCGGGCATTTTTGCCTCAAACGGCTTTAATCCTTTACGTAAATAGCTAAAACTTGCGAAATAACCTATTTCTGTGCTCTTTAACATTCTGGGACCAGTCCCTTATATTTAGGCCAAAAGATAAAGTTTGGTTTTTGGCCTTAGGCTCCCAGTAGGCGGACAAGACACGGGATTTGTTGTTATGGCCGGAAAGAGGACACAAAAATGAACATTTTTGCTTTTACAACCTATAAGGTATCTGCAGTGGTTAAGTCAGTATAAGCAAAAAACTGTTTGGAACTCAAACAAAACAACGCAACAAAAAATTGGAAATCAGTTTTCGGTGGGGGGAGGAAAAGCTCAAACCTCCCTCCCCCTAAAATTGGGTTCAGACCAAGTAAAAATGCAAAAATTTTGAAAGTTTTTGCAATTTCTGCAAATTTTTAAAGAAAAAGGTTAAGGTTTACCCCAGGAGATATCTCCGTCCTGCCACAGGACATGGGGTGCCGGTGCTCATCCCCGGATTCTCAGCCGTAGAGCCAGGAGTGCCACCTCAAGTGATGACTGCATTCGTGGAAGGGGGACCGGCCCTCCTGCACAGGCTTAAAAATAAACTTCTTATTTTTAATTGTAATATCAATGTCTAATACTTCTGATGAAGAGTTGTCTTCATTTTGGCGGACTATCAATAAGAAAGGAGGATATACATCAGGTTTAACAATTTCTAATATTCCCCTATTATTTACTACAGTTAAATCATCCATATAACGAAAAATATAAAGCAATAAACCTGCTGATTTCCAGTCCTTGGCATACAGAAGTTTTTTCATGTAGCGGGTGCGGGCCTGCCCATGGGAATTTCTATTTTTTGATGAAAAAGCAAATTTCCAATGCAGAAGTATGTATTGCTTGCTATGCAATTAATATAACCAAGAGTACATAATAACTTAATAATTTGTCTTTTGAAATTGTATTTTTATTTTTGGAATTTGTCCAAAAGGCAGTTGTTGATGTAGCAGCTATATAACTGTTACCCATAAATTTATCCAACAATTCTTTAATGTGTTACAGAATAACTTTATGTTTTATTGAAGTATACATTTCTGTAAAATCGTAAGTATATACTGAATTGACATGAGTAGATTTGTTCAAATTTTTTAGAGCTTCGATAATTTCACGCGAATTTTAAATTATTCAAAAAACTTTGTACGATACCTGCCATTTCGTTCCATAACTTTACAATATGTAATGAAAGGAGTTTTATAAAGGTCAAAAAATGAACTCGAGAACTAAATAACAGATCAAGAGTCGTGTGAAGAAACGAGTTCCTCAGTTGCAAGGGAAATAAAGGTTTTTGGTTTGGCAATGATTGATCTGATTGGAATTAATGTTTAAGTTATTTGATGTACTTTGCTATGTCTTATCCTGTTTTGCCAGAGTTGTCAGGTGCAAATTACTATTCATTCAATTAGGGACTAAGATTTTCGATCTAGGTACCAAATAAGTTAATAGTGAAGGAACACCAAACACACAATGGACACAAACCACTTAAGAAAATAGTTTTAATAATTAACGGAAGTCTTAACGGTCATTAATTGCATTAATCCCCTTACTAACACTGAAATTACAATTCCCAGTAAAAAGGGTAGTTACCCTTAACCAGTCCGAGATAGGACTCCCAATTCCCCTTCTTTCCGGTCGGAAATGCCTAATAACCAACTGCAGGAATGTTACCCAGTTTTATTAAAGGAATAAAGGTCTTTTATGTTCTCAAAATTGGAATCCAATCCAAGTGCCAATAAAGAGTGTTAATACTGAAAATCGTCGAAAAATAACAAATTGTTAGAAGATGGTTCAATATTAGGTACTGAATAGATAGGTACGTAGTTAGGTAGGGTTAATAAATGTTATTTAGTAATATTTACCTAATATTTGGTTAAATTTTGTAATTTTGGTCCGAAACATGACTTAGGCTCATATGAAAGAGAATTTGATCCTGATTCCAAAAATGCAAACCCGACTTTTTAACTCTCAAAAATAAGAAAGTTACGAGCCAAAATATTTTTATAAGATTACTTTTTGTTTCGTAATCTTATCACTCCAAAAAGGAGTGTTCTAAAAAGGTTCTTTTGTTTGGTTTGACTTAAGTCAAACCTTTCCTTTTTTATTGTCTAGGAGGTTGTCTACCTCCTAGACTACACCTCAGTCAGGTGTTGTTTTCTTTTCCTTTCCATTCTGCTAGGCCTCTTTCTTCCAGGGCCTAGCAGTTGTCCTCGCTTGAACTTTTGGCCGAGGACAAGGCCAACAAAGAAAAAGAAGGGAAATAGTAATATCAGCCCAAGTCATACAAATTGAAGGGGGCTAATCCCCTTTATTATTAATATGAATACTAAACTAAGTAGCTAGATATACGTAGGAAAACATGTAGTTTATTATGATATAAGTTTTAACTTATAGAAAATTGTGTATAAGTTGTAATAATTCGACAAAGTTATGAAAATTCACGAAGTTCTCCCTTTGGTTACCTTTATGTGTTAAAGAAAATTTCGCAAAGTTTCGCCGAGTTTCAGCACCCAAAATTTATCAAAAATGGGTCAGTTGGAAGGTAATATTTTCTAAATCTCATTAATTTCGACCTCTGATGGCCCGCTGGCTCAGCCCGCCGCTGCGCCCCACGTGCAAAGAGTGGCAAGCTTCTAGAAGGTTCTAGAACTTTCTAGAAGCTTTACCTTAAAAACAAAAGAAAAGTCCGCCACCACCCGATTTAATGACCTGTCACCGAGCTATCAGAAAGCTGTCAGCTCGGTCCAAAACTTTTCCGAATGGTCAGTGTTCGCTTGAGCAGCAACCTTAGGAGGTTGCTTCCCCCTCCCCTCTCTGATGCGTCTCCGCTGTGTGCCAGAGTTTTGGCACGGAGATTTAAGCGCATCTTTCCCCGGTTAGGAAAAAGATTAGGGACTTTTCTAGCCTTCGGGCTAGAAAAGAAATTGAGAAAGAAACCAGCGAACACACACAAATTGAGGGCCAAATGGGTTTTGTATGCCCGGCCAAATCCTGAATTGAGGAAAAAATCTAGGAGGAAATAAAGGCCACCTTTTTGGCCATAGATTTTTATTGTTCTGGGCCTTTGGGCCAACTTTTATATTTGTATTTTTTGGGCCTTTCGGCCAATTTTTTATATTGTATGGGCCTTCGGGCCAAGTTTTTTATGTACCTTTTTGAGCCTAAGGGCAGAATTTTTTCCCTTTTTGATGCGAGGCCTTCTGGCCAATTTTTAGTTTTCTAGCATGAGTGGGCCCAAGGCCAATTTTAGTTTATTCTTAAATTTTTCATTTTATGATTTCCTATTTCAGGGCAGCTCATGTAAACCCCTCCTGTTCGATGGAGGTCTTGAGTTTTGTCCCTTATTTGTTATTTCACCTTTTACTTTTATGATTTCTCTTTAAAGGGCAGCTCATGTAAACTCCTCCTGTGCGATGGGGGTCTTGAGATTTGCCTAGCTCTCTATTTTCATGTTAAATTTATTTAAAATTTCTGTCAAGCCACGACCTCTGAGTTGTAGTTTTTATTAGGGCCTTAGAGGCCAGGAAATAATAGTGTATTTTGTAGTTTTTTTGGGAAGAAATGAGTGGGGACCCCACCTTTTAGGAGTGAGTTAGTGGGTCTCCGAAAATATGACCCTTAAAAGAATATGAGCTAGTTCTAAGGTTTGTTCCCCACAGCCGGCAACTAGGAGTTGCCGGCCATATTGTTAATCCAGGCGCAGTTAATCCAGAAATTGCACTGTTCTGTATTATGTCGTTTATTTCAGCTTTAGGTCGGTTCCAAAATCATAAGTCTTTAAAAATCTAGGACGTTTGACTCGAACTCTAAAAACTATGAGTTGTTTTATTTTAAAGTAATTACTGAGGAGTTTTAAAAGGGAATGACCGGCTTCCCTGCCCATTCTTTTATGTATTAACATTAATAAGGTGTTGTAGTCGTTTTTGTGGTAATGATCGCTTGGCAATCATTACTCACATAGCTTTCGTAAAATTCCCAAATTATTTTTCCAAAATACCACAAATTTCCCAAACTTCTGGGCTAAAAGTCGAGTTTTAAGACGTTAAAACTCGCACCAAAGTTTTCACAAAGCTCCAAAAAATTTTAGTAGTTAATATTATTAGGATACATTTAAAATCGTAGCTAAGAAATTACGTTGTTAGGTTTTGTTGTATTCACAGTTGTAACCATGTTGACAACTAGAAATAGTTAAGTAATAATTAGCTAGGAAATTTTGCGACCGTGTGTGTGTGTGAATGAAAAGGTATTTCTGTGATCCTGACCGTGTGTGGTAACTCGCGGAAACTCCTTCTGTTTGATGAAGGTTGTGAGCTCTGCCAATATGAATGAAACTCAGATATTAGGCAGGAATAAGGTATAATCTGTATTTGTGTGCATGGATGATCTGAATCCCGTATGAGCGCATGCTAGTCAAAATGTAGTATGTATGTAGTCAAACACACCTGGGCAATGGGGGGTGGACGGGGGGTGGCCACCCCAGGTCTCACATACGCACCGAAATGATACCTATATGATTTCTTGGAAGTGCTTGGCAATCATTACTCACATATTTTTCGTAAAATTCCCAAATTATTTTTCCAAAATACCACAATTTTCCCAAATTTCTGGGCTAAAAGTCGAGTTTTAAGACGTTAAAACTCGCACCAAAGTTTTCACAAAGCTCCAAAAAAATTTTAGTAGTTAATATTATTAGGATGCATTTAAAATCGTAGCTAAGAAATTACGTTGTTAGGTTTTGTTGTATTCACAGTTGTAACCATGTTGACAACTAGAAATAGTTAAGTAATAATTAGCTAGGAAATTTTGCGACCGTGTGTGTGTGTGTGTGAATGAAAAGGTATTTCTGTGATCCTGACCGTGTGTGGTAACTCGCGGAAACTCCTTCTGTTTGATGAAGGTTGTGAGCTCTGCCAATATGAATGAAACTCAGATATTAGGCAGGAATAAGGTATAATCTGTATTTGTGTGCATGGATGATCTGAATCCCGTATGAGCGCATGCTAGTCAAAATGTAGTATAAAACACACCTGGGCAATGGGGGGTGGACGGGGGGTGGCCACCCCAGGTCTCACATACGCACCGAAATGATACCTATATGATTTCTTGGAAGAATTGACGCACCAAAATGATGCCTACATTAGTTTTTGAAGATTTGGACTCGGGGCCAAATTTGACTTATTTACGAATCTGTTTCCACAAATTAATTCTCCATCTCCACACAGTTTTGACTTGTTAACACACCAAATTTGTTAGCATGCAAGCACGCACCGAATTTAGCTTACCGACGCACCAGATTCGGCCTCTGACGCACCGAATTTGGCTTACCGACGCACCGGATTCGGCCTCTGACGCACCGAATGTGGCTTACCTACGCACCGGATTCGACTTCTGACGCACCGAATTTGGCCTACCTACCACCGGATTCGTCCTCTGACGCACCTAATTTGGCTTACCTACGCACCGGATTAGGCCTCTGACGCACCGAATGTGGCTTACCTACGCACCGGATTCGTCCTCTGACGCACCTAATTTGGCTTACCTACGCACCGGATTAGGCCTCTTATTTGCGCATCTGTTTCCACAAACTAGATTCTCCATCTCCACACAGTTTTGACTTGTCAACACACCAAATTTGTTAGCATGCAAGCACGCACCGAGTTTACCTTACCGATGCACCGGATTCGTCCTCTGACGCACTGAATTTGGCTTACCTACGCACCGGATTTGGACTTTTGGGTTTTTAGGTCAAACACTGACTACTTACACAATGCACAGTGAAAACTAAACTTACACAGCAAAATGCATAGGAAAAATTCAGAAAATGTTTGTTAAAGTGCTCTGAAAAAAAAAGGTTTCAAGCCTTTCATATTTCAAAAAGATTTAACTTTTAGCCGGGGGTACCGTACCCAGACCCCCACTTTGTTCCCATGGCTTTCAATCATGTTTTTACTTCAGGGGGTCTTTCACGTAGCGTGTGACGCAAATAAAAATCGCCCTGACGCAAGCCTGACACAGTTAGATTTAAGCTTCAACGAGAACATTGTGCAGAAGTTGCTGGACAAATTGTTTCAAACGTGATATTTTTAAAAATTTTCTACTGGAGGCTACGCCTCTACACCCCGCCCGCCTGTTTGTATTCTTACTCATTGCTGATTCCTACGATAGCTGACAAGCTAATATTTTATAAGAGTAAAGGCAGATGTAGTAGACGCGTGCCAGTCTTGCTCTGCAAATTTAGCCTTTGCAAAAATTGAAAATATACATCACGTTCGCTATAAGCGAATATATATAATGAGCGAATAAGCTAATAGAATGAGCGAATAAGCTAATATGTAACATAAACTGGTCATACTTTATATACCTCATTAATTGATCGCGGAAATGCTCTAAATTAATTTCTTGGAGGAGTCTCAACTGCAAAAATTCTTCAACTTCTGGGGGCGCCGGCCCCCAGACCTCCCGTAGTTACTTTCGTGAGTTTAATGTTTGGTGTCCGCAGGCGCGGGGAGGAATGGGGGGAATCCCTCCGAAATTGTGTTGCCCACCAGGAATTTTTTCCTGCCATGTGCAAACGCCCATTTTTCAAATAATTTTCGCGGCGTTGGCGAGAAATAAGTGCATTATATATATACCATTTTTTATGCGTGTTTCGCACTAAAAAATGGGTACAAAACCCTATTTGGTGTACTTTGACCACCTTCTGCATCATTTGGGTGCACGAACACGCACTGAGCCTTAAATATTATTGTAATTTCAACGAGTGTTCTGTAAAAATTTCGCAAAGGTCACGAAATAGAAAAATTTCTCAGCTTCTGGGGGGCTCCGCTCCCCAGACCCCCCGAAACATTTAGCATTCCCCCCCAAAACTTTTTTCTGGCTACGCTAGTGGGTATCCGTAACTTTAGGTTCAATAATTAAATGACCAAAGCGTACCGTAACCAGACACTAGACTATCCAGACTCCAGAGTGTTATGTTTCTCTTCAAATAAAAGCTTGTGGTCCCAAATTACGCACCAAAACATACAGTACCTATTTCGAGGAAAACGCACCGGATTTCCACCCCCCGTCCGAGAAAAAGTCTGCCCAGGTATGGTATAAAAGTTATGTGAATAGTTGCTGGATAAGTTTTAAATAGGGTATAAATGTTGTCCGAGTGATCAAAGGTAAGATAGCTTAGTGTATGATATAATTATACATCAATAGTTTTAGTTGAATAACTTGATTAATATGTATGTTTGAGTGTGTGCACGTGTGAGTGATAGTTCAGTTTTACGTAAGCAGTATTAATAAATGACGAGCAAATATTAATTAAAGTATTAACGAAGGTTTCGTTCGAGCGTGTTTTAGTCAATACGTATCTATGTCAAGTAGGAACGAACAAATAGTGGAAAGCGCGTTTAAAGTTCCGGTAATATGCAGAAAGGTTACGTAAAATCATGTAGGTTATTATTAAGAAGTTCGGTTAATATGGTTGAGTTGCATGGTTGCGGAATGCTGAATGGAAGCGCTTGTGAATGCCAATAGGTCAGATATGCAAATGAGGTACATGGTATAAACCTAGAGTTTAACCAGGGACTCCGTATTAGGTTATTGCTGTTTGCCATAATGGGTAAACCCCCTCGATTCGTCCGCGTAAGTCACTCTTCGTTAAGAGGGCGGACGAATCGCATGAAAGGAACCCCACGAATAGTCGAGATTGCATTAGCTAGAATACTTTTTCTCTAAGATACGAAATTGGAACCTTTAGTGCAAGAAACTGTAGTAGTCATTGTACGATTGACATTAGGAATTGTATTGCATACTGTGTATAATTTTTGTTCCTAAACCTATGAATTATGTCATTCTTGCCATTTTTCCGAACACCAACCCAGTTCCAGTCAAGATCTAGTTGATATTTGAGTCATGTTCAATCTCAAGTCATAACCGCTGTTTGTGCCCGCTTCGCTAAGCTATTGTCAAGTTTAGTGTTTCCAACAAGTAATCGGGCTGACAAAATCTGCCCGATTTAATCAATAGTCGATACTAGGCATTAGTCTACAGTAATTCTTCAAAATGGCAATAGTGATCAGCAAAACGAAGGAATTATGCAATATAATGCAGAAGTTGATCTTGTGTCTGAAATAATAATAGCATTAATTAGTTACGTAAGAAATATGGATAGGGTAAAACGAACCATCTCCTAACCAAATCAATCTTTTAACCTGTTTACTAATTGTAGTTTCAAGTTGTGTAATACTTTGTTAACAGGGAGTTGTTACTGCCCTGAACTCTGGGGCCAGAAAAGGGCCCCAAATGTCTTGATGTTATGAAAATTACGTGATTGTATTATGCGAGTATAAGAACAACCACAAATTATCTAGTTAGTGTCAAGCTGTTACAAATTACGGATCTACGTTCATCCTAGTGTTCCAACCTGGAACAGTGCAAAAACGGAATGTACGAAGCGAAATCACATCTTTATTGCAATTTCCTGCATGGAATTGCAGGAAATTGCCCGAAAACAGCATTTTTGTTAAAATACCTCCAGAACATTAATGCAGTGTTCGAATCTTCAATTCTATATCAAAATTGTCAGAAAATTCGATTATGACTAATTTAAGCTTCGCAAGTTCAGCTTTAATCTCAGAAAGCCAGAAAGTGAGTAATGGTTGCTGGGTCGATTCCCGCACCATAATTGTGTAACTAATGGGTTTTAACCCATTTGATTCAGGTGCGAAGTCGAAAGATCTCCTGCCTGAATTACTCTGTCGTGCCTCTGGAGAGATATTGGTGATTAATCTATTGGAATCAGTATTCGGGAGCCGGAAGTGCTCAGTCAATTCGTATCATTGGAATCGATTGTTGGATCTATTAGCTGTAGGTGACCTAGTCTATTTGGAAGTGTAGCAGGATCTTTGAGGCAGAGACAATTCGTACCGGCATCAGAATCAAAACAGATCCTAAAATTGTGAAAATTGTCCGTAAAACCGGAAGTTTACTCCTGAATTTTGAACGCTGTAATCTTGAACCTTGCAACCTTATTTCGCCTTCTAATCAATTTAAAATGATGATCTCTGCTCTTCTCACTCGACTGGGGTTGGATATCCCCATTGCTCTGCTTTAAAGCTAAGTAACAATTTCGGTGCAGTAATCTTGATTAGTGAAGACGAGCTAGAAGACTGATTAGGAAGACCCAAAAGAAGATAAATTGATAATTTAACTTAGTTAACTTAATTAATTGTTGAAGTTTATATAACCGTACCAGGCATCCCCCAACCAGACCGACCCCTGTGTTAGACCCCTCAGGCTTTCCGAATAGCATCCGGGAACAGTGCGCTGTGTGCTCCGCTACAGGAGATTGGAACAGCATTCTTGGGCTCACCCAAGGACCGGAATTGACGTGTACCCGTTAATTACCATTATTATTACTTATTATTATTATTATTATTAATATTGTCCTTGTTCTAAAGGACTGATAAAGAGATAAACCGCACGAACACAAGCATATAGGGAAAGCACAGAGTTTAGCAGTAAGGATTAATAGTCGAGAATACAGAAAGAGAGGAAGAATAAGTAACGATAAAGAGTCGGAATCCAAAATCTTGTCCCTCAATCTGAAAAATATCCAAAGGAAAAGTGAATTCTAAAACTGGCAACTCTGGCAACCTTGTAATTCCGTGTTTTGTACGCGACAGGTGTGGAGTACACTTTGACATTGATATCTTCAATTTTTTAAAAGTAATTATCATCTTCACCATTCAATTACTGTAACTGCCTATAAAAATTTCCGAGGAATAAATTCCAGCCGCCAAATTGTCTCTCATCGTGGATCGACATTGAGCTGTGATCGTTGGCTCACCGTGATTGGTCCCTGCTATTACAAGCTTTGGCATTTCATCCCGAGCCAGACATCCTAGTCCCCCCATTCAGTGAAGGAAACAAAAGACCCGTCTAACTGTTTACACGGACCAAGTTTGTCAGGATACGTGTCAGAACTCATTGCTGAGAACAAACATTCTCAAAGTCTAAATCCAGAGACAGCCGACCCCGCTTTGTCTCCACAATACCCAGTGAATTTTTTCCCATCTTCAAACGAACTCAAAAGTCACAATCCAATTTCGCTCGTTGGTTACAAAGATACCTGATGTAAGATTTTAGCTAAGCCCCAATTTAAAACGGATTTAAATTAAAGAAGAGTTGCTAGATTCGTGAGTGCGCATGTCCGAATAGTCCAAGTCCGCTTACCCTAACCTACTGCAAAACGCGCCGGCAGTCTAAATAGTACGAGTTTACTGGTTTTGATTTTGATGAAATATAAATGACAATGCCGTCAAAACAAATTTTACAGTTCAAAAGAAATAAACATTTCAATAGATATTGTCCAAAAGACAGTTTTTGATGTAGCAGCTATATAACAGTTACACATAAATTTATCCAACAATTCTTTCATATTTTCCAAAATAACTTTATGTTCTAATGAAGTATACATTTCTGTAAAATCATAAGTACATACTGAATTGGCATAAGTAGATTTGTTCCAATTTTTTAAAGCTTCGATAATTTCACGCGAATTTTAAATTATCCAAAAACTTTGTACGATACCTGCCATTTCGTTCCATAACTTTGCAATAGTTATGAATTTTTTCATACGTAAAGCAATTTAAGGCAACGTGAAACTACAGCGGATCTATTTTTCAAAAATTATTTACTACTAGCTTTTATAATTCTAAATTTAACCGGATTTTTATGAAATTTTGGAAGTATGCTCGGTAAAGGCATACTACCCAACTAGTTGATTATCGTTGAAACCATATTCATGCTTTAATTCATTCTTTATGTTTTCCACAATTTGAAAATTGAAAACCAAAATATGAACACGAGTCAGACCAACCTTATTTCACCTAAAATAAGGTTGGTCTGACAATTTCTGGTGTCCATGTTTTCATTTTCAATCTTCAAATTGTGATATCATCGTATCCGCACGGATGTTTTGACTCTATCTGTCTTACTGTTTATGTTTTCCACGGTAAGACAGCTTAACTCATAATTAGGTTTTGGGCTAGTATATCCAATTTCCTTCAACATTCGATGGATATAAAACTTTTTACACATAAAGCTAAAATTTTGAGCCGTACTTTACATGTTGACAGGTAGTGGTGAATATTGATGTTAACGACTTTTTATCAAATCCAACAAACTGTGAACGTCCTAATCCAACTTTCTGTGATCCTTATCATGGTCATATTATTACAGAAATCTCGAAATTATTAACAATATCGAATTAAAAAAACTTGTTTAAAAAAGGTCCGAAATATCGTTTTGAAAAACTGCTAAAAGTTAATGACTGTTATTTCGATTTATCTAACTCATTAAGCAAGTATATAGGCACGTATTGTGAGAAATATAAAATTAATAAAGAAGAATTAAACCCATGGAAATATTCAGTGCTGGATTGTAAAGCAGTACTGAGTAACAAATTTTCAAAATTAAGAAACAGAAAGCCTTTGTGTCCTAAAATTTGTAATGAAAGATTATCTAATACTGCTAAAAGCAATCTACAAATTTTGCAACAAAAATTTGTAATTATCGTAATAGATAAAGCGGCTCAAAATTTTAGCTTTATATGTAAAAAATTTTATATCCAACAAATGAAGAAGGAAATTGGTTATACTAGCCCAAAACCTCATTATGAGTTAAGCTGTCTTACTGTGGAAAACATAAAGAATGAATTAAAGCATGAACATGGTTTCAACGATAATCAACTAGTGGGTAGTATGCCTTTTCCGAGCATACGTATAAAAAAATTCATAACTATTTGTAATGAAGTTGCTTAGATCTGGATTAAAAATTGCTTTTCTCTTGGTCCTTGTTCAGCCTAGTCGGTTAGGGCTCTGTAGCAACTTAATCCTTTACACGGAGGGTCGGCGCGTCTGCTGAGATCAGCAAACTTAGACACAGGATTCCCAAAAGGTGATTTGTCCAAAATCGGTGTGAAGTATTTTCCGATATTTCCCTTTATTTTCATTTAAATTCATTTAAAGTGTAGCGCTATCTTTACGAACAGTAAATGTAAATTATACTCTCGTGTAGGAACCGCGGTTCCTTAGCTAATTTTTTCACAATTCAAAATCGAGCGCAAGAGTTAGTCTGTCTGGTTGAACTCTCGTACTGGGCGGTTGGTTTTCGCACGTGTCTCTCGTCTGCCTTTTCAAGAAGGCAACGCATTTTCCAAACTTTTTATAGGGGGATCTCACTCCTCTTTACTTCGGGTTTTCCTTTTTCTTCCGCCTATTTCCTTGTGGGTTAAGGTTTGAAGATTTGTGTTCTTATATGTCAATATCTATTGAAATGTTTATTTCTTTTGAACTGTAAAATTTGTTTTGGCCTTGTTGTTGTCATTTATATTTCTTTGTCAAAAATCGAAACAGTAAACTCACGGTACTATTTAGACTGCCGGCGCGTTTTGCAGTAGGTTAGGGTAAGCGGACTTGGACTATTCGGACATGCGCACACTCACGAATCTAGCAACTCTTCTTTAATTTAAATCCGTTCTTTATTGAGACAACCCAAATCTTTACATCGGGTATCCTTGTAGCCAACCCGGGCGGGGTCCTAGTTGTGACTTGTGAGTTCGTTTGAAGATGGGGAAAAGATTCACTGGATATTAGTGGAGACAAGCGGGGTCGATGCTTGTCTTCTTCTGGATTTAGACTTGAGGGTGTCAGTTCACAACAATGAGTTCTGACACGTATCCTGACAAACGGGTCAAGATATACAGTTGGACAGGTCTTTTGTTTCCTTCGCTGGATGGGGGTTCGGGATCTCTAGCTCGAGATATTTCGCTTACTTGTGCTGGGACTAATCCTGATCCAATGATCCTGTTTAATGTCGATCCCCTAATTCAAATGAGACACAAATTCAATTTAATAATGATTATTATAATTCTCGACAGTTACAGTAATTAGATAATTGAAAAATGATAATTACGCTAAATTAAGATATCAATAATCAAGGGTAGCACTCCACTTATTACAGATTTCAGCGTACAAAACACAAATTACAAGATTGCCAGAGTTGCCAGTTTTAGAATGCACCCTTCCTTTTGAGTATTTTCAGATTGAGGGACAAGATTTTGGATTCCGACTCTTTATCGTTACTTATTCTTCCTCTCTTTCTGTATTCTCGACTATTAATCCTTACTGCTAAACTCTGTGCTTTCCCTATATGCTTGTGTTCGTGCGGTTTATCTCTTTATCAGTCCTTTAGAACAAGGACAATATTAATAATAATAATAATAAGTAATAATAATGGTAATTAACGGGTACACGTCAATTCCGGTCCTTGGGTGAGCCCAAGAATGCTGTTCCAATCTCCTGTAGCGGAGCACACAGCGCACTGTTCCCGGATGCTATTCGGAAAGCCTGAGGGGTCTAACACAGGGGTCGGTCTGGTTGGGGGATGCCTGGTACGGTTATATAAACTTCAACAATTAATTAAGTTAACTAAGTTAAATTATCAATTTATCTTCTTTTGGGTCTTCCTAATCAGTCTTCTAGCTCGTCTTCACTAATCAAGATTACTGCACCGAAATTGTTACTTAGCTTTAAAGCAGAGCAATGGGGATATCCAACCCCAGTCGAGTGAGAAGAGCAGAGATCATCATTTTAAATTGATTAGAAGGCTAAATAAGGTTGCAAGGTTCAAGATTACAGCGTTCAAAATTCAGGAGTAAACTTCCTGTTTTACGGACAATTTTCACAATTTTAGGATCTGTTTTGATTCTGATGCCGGTACGAATTGTCTCTGCCTCAAAGATCCTGCTACACTTCCAAATAGACTAGGTCACCTACAGCTAATAGATCCAACAATCGATTCCAATGATACGAATTGACTGAGCACTTCCGGCTCCCGAATACTGATTCCAATAGATTAATCACCAATATCTCTCCAGAGGCACGACAGAGTAATTCAGGCAGGAGATCTTTCGACTTCGCACCTGAATCAAATGGGTTAAAACCCATTAGTTACACAATTATGGTGCGGGAATCGAACCCAGCAACCATTACTCACTTTCTGGCTTTCTGAGATTAAAGCTGAACTTGCGAAGCTTAAATTAGTCATAATCGAATTTTCTGACAATTTTGATATAGAATTGAAGATTCGAACACTGCATTAATGTTCTGGAGGTATTTTAACAAAAATGCTGTTTTCGGGCAATTTCCTGCAATTCCATGCAGGAAATTGCAATAAAGATGTGATTTCGCTTCGTACATTCCGTTTTTGCACTGTTCCAGGTTGGAACACTAGGATGAACGTAGATCCGTAATTTGTAACAGCTTGACACTAACTAGATAATTTGTGGTTGGTCTTATACTCGCATAATACAATCACGTAATTTTCATAACATCATGACATTTGGGGCCCTTTTCTGGCCCCAGAGTTCAGGGCAGTAACAACTCCCTGTTAACAAAGTATTACACAACTTGAAACTACAATTAGTAAACAGGTTAAAAGATTGATTTGGTTAGGAGATGGTTCGTTTTACCCTATCCATATTTCTTACGCAACTAATTAATGCTATTATTATTTCAGACACAAGATAAACTTCTGCATTATATTGCATAATTCCTTCGTTTTGCTGATCACTATTGCCATTTTGAAGAATTACTGTAGACTAATGCCTAGTATCGACTATTGATTAAATCGGGCAGATTTTGTCAGCCCGATTACTTGTTGGAAACACTAAACTTGACAATAGCTTAGCGAAGCGGGCACAAACAGCAGTTATGACTTGAGATTGAACATGACTCAAATATCAACTAGATCTTGACTGGAACTGGGTTGGTGTTCGGAAAAATGGCAAGAATGACATAATTCATAGGTCTAGGAACAAAAATTATACACAGTATGCAATACAATTCCTAATGTCAATCGTACAATGACTACTACAGTTTCTTGCACTAAAGGTTCCAATTTCGTATCTTAGAGAAAAAGTATTCTAGCTAATGCAATCTCGACTATTCGTGGGGTTCCTTTCATGCGATTCGTCCGCCCTCTTAACGAAGAGTGACTTACGCGGACGAATCGAGGGGGTTTTCCCATTATGGCAAACAGCAATAACCTAATACGGAGTCCCTGGTTAAACTCTAGGTTTATACCATGTACCTCATTTGCATATCTGACCTATTGGCATTCACAAGCGCTTCCATTCAGCATTCCGCAACCATACAACTCAACCATATTAACCGAACTTCTTAATAATAACCTACATGATTTTACGTAACCTTTCTGCATATTACCGGAACTTTAAACGCGCTTTCCACTATTTGTTCGTTCCTACTTGACATAGATACGTATTGACTAAAACACGCTCGAACGAAACCTTCGTTAATACTTTAATTAATATTTGCTCGTCATTTATTAATACTGCTTACGTAAAACTGAACTATCACTCACACGTGCACACACTCAAACATACATATTAATCAAGTTATTCAACTAAAACTATTGATGTATAATTATATCATACACTAAGCTATCTTACCTTTGATCACTCGGACAACATTTATACCCTATTTAAAACTTATCCAGCAACTTTTCACATAACTTTTATACCATACCTGGGCAGACTTTTTCTCGGACGGGGTGTGGAAATCCGGTGCGTTTTCCTCGAAATAGGTACTGTATGTTTTGGTGCGTAATTTGGGACCACAAGCTTTTATTTGAAGAGAAACATAACACTCTGGAGTCTGGATAGTCTAGTGTCTGGTTACGGTACGCTTTGGTCATTTAATTATTGAACCTAAAGTTACGGATACCCACTAGCGTAGCCAGAAAAAAGTTTTGGGGGGGAATGCTAAATGTTTCGGGGGGTCTGGGGAGCGGAGCCCCCAGAAGCTGAGAAATTTTTCTATTTCGTGACCTTCGCGAAATTTTTACAGAACACTCGTTGAAATTACAATAATCTTTAAGGCTCAGTGCGTGTTCGTGCACCCAAATGATGCAGAAGGTGGTCAAAGTACACCAAATTGGGTTTTGTACACATTTTTTAGTGCGAAACACGCATAGAAAATGGTATATATATAATGCACTTATTTCTCGCCAACACCGCGAAAATTATTTGAAAAATGGGCGTTTGCACATGGCAGGAAAAAATTCCTGGTGGGCAACACAATTTCGGGGGGATTCCCCCCATTCCTCCCCGCGCCTGCGGACACCAAACATTAAACTCACGAAAGTAACTACGGGAGGTCTGGGGGCCGGCGCCCCCAGAAGTTGAAGAATTTTTGCAGTTGAGACTCCTCCAAGAAATTAATTTAGAGCATTTCCGCGATCAATTAATGAGGTATATAAAGTATGACCAGTTTTTGTTACATATTAGCTTATTCGCTCATTCTATTAGCTTATTCGCTCATTATATATATATTCGCTTATAGCGAACGTGATGTATATTTTCAATTTTTGCAAAGGTTAAATTTGCAGAGCAAGACTGGCACGCGTCTGCTACATCTGCCTTTACTCTTATAAAATATTAGCTTGTCAGCTATCGTAGGAATCAGCAATGAGTAAGAATACAAACAGGCGGGCGGGGTGTAGAGGCGTAGCCTCCAGTAGAAAATTTTTAAAAATATCACGTTTGAAACAATTTGTCCAGCAACTTCTGCACAATGTTCTCGTTGAAGCTTAAATCTAACTGTGTCAGGTTTGCGTCAGGGCGATTTTTATTTGCGTCACACGCTACGTGAAGGACCCCCTGAAGTAAAAACATGATTGAAAACCATGGGAACAAAGTTGGGGTCTGGGTACGGTACCCCCGGCTAAAAGTTAAATCTTTTTGAAATATGAAAGGCTTGAAACCTTTTTTTTCAGAGCACTTTAACAAACATTTTCTGAATTTTTCCTATGCATTTTGCTGTGTAAGTTTAGTTTTCACTGTGCATTGTGTAAGTAGTCAGTGTTTGACCTAAAAACCCAAAAGTCCAAATCAGGTGCGTAGGTAAGCCAAATTCAGTGCGTCAGAGGACGAATCCGGTGCATCGGTAAGGTAAACTCGGTGCGTGCTTGCATGCTAACAAATTTGGTGTGTTGACAAGTCAAAACTGTGTGGAGATGGAGAATCTATTTTGTGGAAACAGATGCGCAAATAAGAGGCCTAATCCGGTGCGTAGGTAAGCCAAATTAGGTGCGTAAGAGGACGAATCCGGTGCGTAGGTAAGCCACATTCGGTGCGTCAGAGGCCTAATCCGGTGCGTCGGTCAGCCAAATTAGGTGCGTCAGAGGACGAAACCGGTGGTAGGTAGGCCAAATTAGGTGCGTAAGATGTCGAATCCGGTGCGTAGGTAAGCCACATTCGGTGCGTCAGAGGCCGAATCCGGTGCGTCGGTAAGCCAAATTCGGTGCGTCAGAGGCCGAATCTGGTGCGTCGGTAAGCTAAATTCGGTGCGTGCTTGCATGCTAACAAATTTGGTGTGTTAACAAGTCAAAACTGTGTGGAGATGGAGAATTAATTTGTGGAAACAGATTCGTAAATAAGTCAAATTTGGCCCCGAGTCCAAATCTTCAAAAACTAATGTAGGCATCATTTTGGTTAGTCAAACGCGTTATACGGGATTCAGATCATCCATGCACACAAATACAGATTATACCTTATTCCTGCCTAATTTCTGAGTTTCATTCATATTGGCAGAGCTCACAACCTTCATCAAACAGAAGGAGTTTCCGCGAGTTACCACACACGGTCAGGATCACAGAAATACCTTTTCATTCACACACACACACTAATACACATAATATTAACTACTAAAATTTTTTTGGAGCTTTGTGAAAACTTTGGTGCGAGTTTTAACGTCTTAAAACTCGACTTTTAGCCCAGAAATTTGGGAAAATTGTGGTATTTTGGAAAAATAATTTGGGAATTTTACGAAAAATATGTGAGTAATGATTGCCAAGCACTTCCAAGAAATCATATAGGTATCATTTCGGTGCGTATGTGAGACCTGGGGTGGCCACCCCCCGTCCACCCCCCATTGCCCAGGTGTGTTTTATACTACATTTTGACTAGCATGCGCTCATACGGGATTCAGATCATCCATGCACACAAATACAGATTATACCTTATTCCTGGATAATTTCTGAGTTTCATTCATATTGGCAGAGCTCACAACCTTCATCAAACAGAAGGAGTTTCCGCGAGTTACCACACACGGTCAGGATCACAGAAATACCTTTTCGTTCACACACACACACGGTCGCAAAATTTCCTAGCTAATTATTACTTAACTATTTCTAGTTGTCAACATGGTTACAACTGTGAATACAACAAAACCTAACAACGTAATTTCTTAGCTACGATTTTAAATGTATCCTAATAATATTAACTACTAAAATTTTTTGGAGCTTTGTGAAAACTTTGGTGCGAGTTTTAACGTCTTAAACTCGACTTTTAGCCCAGAAGTTTGGGAAATTTGTGGCATTTTGGAAAAATAATTTGGGATTTTACGAAAGCTATGTGAACGATTGCGTCAAGCAATCATTACTACAAAAACGACTACAACACATTATTAATGTCAATACATAAAAGAATCGGCAGGGAAGCCGGTCATTCCCTTTAAACTCTCAGTAATTACTTTAAAAATAAAACAACTCATATGGTTCTTAGAGTTCAAGTCAAACGTCCTAGATTTTTAAAGACTTATGATTTTGGAACCAGACCTAAAGCTGAAATAAACGGCTATAATAGAACAGGTGCAATTTCTGGATTAACTGCCTCTGGATTAACAATATGGCCGGCAACCTCAGTTGCCGGCTGTGGGGAACAAACCTTAGAAACTGCATCGCTATTCTTTTCAGGGTCATATTTTCGGAGACCCATCATAACTCCCACCCTAAAAGGTGGGGTCCTCATTTCTTCCCAAAAAAACTACAAAATACACTATTATTTTACGGCCTCTAAGGCCCTAATAAAAACTACAACTCCAGAGGTCTGACAGAAATTTTAAATAAATTTAACATGAAAATAAGAGAGCTAGGCAAATCTCAGGACCCCATCGCACAGGAGGTTTACATGAGCTGCCCCTTTAAAAGAGAAATCATAAAAGTAAAGGTGAAATAAATAAGGGACAAAATAAGACCTCATCCAGACAGGAGGGGTTTACATGAGTACCCTGAAATAGAGAGCAAAATGAAAATGTAGAATAAACTAAAATTGGCCTGGGCCCACCTCTCTTTGAAAACTAAAAATTGGCTAGAAGGCCTCCGCATCAAAAAGGAAAAAAATTCTGCCCCTTAGGCTCAAAGGTACATAAACTTGGCCGAAGGCCCATACAATATAAAAAATTAATGAAAATTTAAAAATACAAATATAAAAGTTGGCCAGGAGGCCCAGAACAATAAAAATCTATGGCCAAAAGGGTGGCCTTTATTTCCTCCTAGATTTTTTTCCTCAATTCAGAGTTTGGCCAGGCATACAAAACCCATTTGGCCCTCAATTATTGTGTGTTCGCTGGTTTCTTTCTCAATTTCTTTTCTAGCCCGAAGGCTTGAAAAGTCTTTTATCTTTTTCCTAACCGGGAAAAGATGAGCTTGAATCTCCATGCCGAAACTCGGGAGCACAGCAGAAACGCATCAGAGAAGGAAAAAGGAGGCAACCTCTCAAGGTTGCTGCTCAAGCCCGAACAGTGACCATTCGGAAAAGTTTTGGACCGAAGCTGACAACTTTCTGATAGCTCGGTGACCGAATATTAAATCGGGTGGTGGCGGACTTTTCTTTTGTTTTGGAGGTAAAGCTTCTAGAGAGTTCTAGAGCCTTCCACAAGCTTGCCACTCTTTTGAGGTGGGAGCGCAGCGGCGGGCTGAGCCAGCAGACTATAAAAAGTCGAAATTAATGAGATTTAGAAAATATTACCAATTCCAACTAACCCATTTTTGATAAATTTTTGGGTGCTGAAACTCATTGAAACTTTATGAAATTTTTCTTTATGGCATAAAGGTAACTTTCTTGAGAGCTTCGTGAATTTTCATAACTTTGTCGAATTATTGCAACTTATCCACTGGTACCTATAAGTTAAAACTTATATCATAATAAACTACATACTACGTATATCTAGCGCCTGTAGTTTAGTATTCATATTAATAACAAGAGTTAGCCTTCAATTAAAACAGTCTTACTATTTCCCTTCTTCTTTTGTTGGCCTTGTCCTCGGCCAAAGTTCAAGCGAGGACAACATAGGCCCTGGAAAGAAAAGGCCTAATAGAATAGAGGAAAGAGCACACATTGAGTGTAGTCTAGGAGGTAGACAACCTCCTAGACAATAAAAAAAGGAAAGTTTGACTTGATCCAGAAACCAAGCAAAAAAACCTGTTTGAGCACTCCTTTTTGGAGTGATAAGATTAAAACAAAAAGTAATCTTATATAAAAATATTTAGCTCATGTTTCTGCACGAAGAGTTAAAAAGTCTCAGTTTGCATTTTGGAATCAGGATCAAAACTGTCCGGTACCAAACCGGTACTTAAATGGCGAAACGATGCAGGTTCTAGCCTAGCCTAACCTAGGATGCAACTCGCTCGAAAAGAAAGTAAATATCCCTAACTAAGATGTCCTAATAAAGATAAAGTAAAGGCATGGTATTTACTAAAGAACTTACGTTGTATTTAATATAGGCAAATATATAAGGCAGTAAATGATCATAAAAGGGCACTACTGGCCGCAACACAGACGGAAGAACAAACAAGACTGATTACATAAGCAGTAAAGCTACATGATGTAAGCTGGATGGTTGCTGTTTATAACGATTACGTTGATCATTCACGAAAGTTAAGTAAAGTAATTTAGGGTGGATTAACAGTCAGTAAAGTAGGTTTTTAACATTTATGTGACCAAAGGGAATCACCACCTTAAGACGACGAAAACAGAAGTAAAATATAGATGATAGACGATCGGAAAAAACTTTTTTTTTGCAAGTGGCCCACCACTATTAGGCACGCACTGCGGCCCGTAAGTGGTCCTCCCCGCAGACCGCAGTCGAGAGGCGGAGAGGAGAAGATCACGGACAGAAAACGTGATCCCCGAGCAAGCTACCGTACGGTTATTTCAGTCACTCCCAAGGCAACTACATTCGTTTTTCCCGAATGCAGCTGCCCCCCGCATGGCAATAGCAACTAGGTAGGCTGAAAAACTAAACTGAAAGCCCGCTCGAAAGGCAGAAGGGGAAAAGTGTGGCTGCAGAAATGGAGTCGGTGGGATAGCGAGCACTAAGACAGGATAGTAGGAAACATACGGTCTGTTAGGAGGGTGTCCCCTCATGAATCTAACTGTATTAGCAAAATGTATTGACTGACATTAGCTTTTATTCTGTTTTGTTTACCCGTATAAAGTACTTATTTCAATAGAGTCAGGAACTTGTTTAAGGTTTTGTCGGCCAAGCTGAACTTAAAAAAGAAAATCAATACGTTAGTAGATACAATTTTCAATTACTTAGCACCCACGCTTTGCAAATGATGTGATTTTGATTGTGAAGCAATAAATACAACATAGTTAACTACGACTTATCGATCTAATCCTCCATCAATGGATATTCCATATCCGTTATGTGTTGCAGACCATATATATTCCTGATAAAATCCTCATTCCAAGTCATAGGCTCCAAATTGCGCAAACTTGTAGTAATTATATGATCATTGCTCTTGCGTGGGATAATTACCCACAGAAGCAACCAGGCTCTATATGCAATTAGTCTAGACGGACATCCAGCAAAGTCACATCCGCCTTTTCATAGTCCCTGTGCAACTAGTTTCTTTGCACATCAAGGCTATAAAATATAATCGATCAAATTTCTAATACTTAAACAACTTCTAAGGTAAAACTCAAAGTAGAACCTGTTTCGGAAGCACGAGGCAATTGTTTGCCTGCCAGTCCTCTGGCACACTATTCAGAAATTGCATTGCTTAATGTCGCATCTTAAAATTTAAGGGATCCGCGACACTTGTGGTCAAAAAACTTTATCGAGAAATGGCAATAACTAAACTTCAACCACAGAAACAGTTTCAAACGGAAAAAACTTAAAATTATGCTAAAAATGACCAAAAATTGGCTTCTTCACGTGAAAATCGAGTGTGCTTTTTAGTTTTTTTAAATTTTGTGTTTTTTTAAAAAAGTGTGCGAAAACGCAATAAAAACACAAAAAATAAAGTGCCTATGGCCTGAGTACCGGGGCCGGGGCCTAGCCCTGTGCCAGGGCCGGGGCAGGCCCCGGTGCCCTAAACACTATCTGCTTAGGATTTAGCTTTTTTGGAGTCTTTAGCACATTTTGAGAAAATTTTCAGCCCATAAGACATAAAAACCGCCCGTGAGAAAAAATAGACAAGAGAAGACAAGAAAAGAGACACACGCTTATATGAGAGCATATATAGTACCCATAGGAGTCATAGGTGTGGCTTGCGAAAAAAGTGGGGGGGGGGTTGAAAAAAGTAAGGAGGGGCGGGCAAAAAAGAGGGAGGGGGGTCGAAAAAAGTCGATTTGGGGGGAGGGGTAAGAAAAATTTTCGAGGGGGGTAGACGAAAAATTGGTTTTTCGTTAAAAAACTGAAACATTTTCTCAATTTTCAGCTATTTTTAGCGATTTTTAAGGTGGTAGTACCACTACCGGGATTTTCTACGTAATTTTTCCATGGATGAAGCAATCTTGACAAAACATTGGATAAAGCAAAACTGGTTGGCAAACTATCTTTGCGCAAAATCTTGGTGTCAGAGAGTGCATAATTGGCTAGCTACCATCGTGGCTTTGCGCATGCGCAAATAGTCAAAATTTTATTTAAGTTTCGTATACTAAATTTTACTGAATTACGTGAAAGAGCGCAAAAAGCGCTTTAAAATGATGTGCATATCTCTTCAGTACGTGGTTTCTATCAAAAGTTATAAGCGGTTGAAGCTGAATAGCTGATATATAGCTGATATAGCTGAATTACGTTGACCGTTTGCACACATAATGTAAAGTAAAAACAGGATATCCGAAAATTAAATCTATTGGGTTTTAACGGTTCCTGTTGCGTTATTTATGTGCATTATTTAATAGAAAGCACTTTGCAGCTGCTTGAAAGCATTGGAAATTTCGAAAACCAAAGCAAACAATGAAAAATTATAGAATTTTTGTTTTTGATTTTCTCGTCACTCCTTCAGTCAAAATGGACCAAATTTTGCAAATATGTTTTGCATCAGCATACGCTCAGGCCGTTTTCTTGGTTTTTGGAAAAACGCAATATTAAGCAAGATATAACATTTACAAATTTTCAAAACACGCTAAAACGGAAAACTCACTTTTACGAAAAACTAAAAAAACGGCCTGAGCGTATATGTAAACTAACCATATACTGAAAATCTCAAACGATTTCATAAAGGATTGAAGGAGATATTTAAGTTTAAAGCTTTTAATACATTTCCTATTGTGCAGACAGCAAGCCAGTCCCCGCCGCGTCGTAGATCAGCTCATCTGATGTAAAACATGATAAAGAACAAATTTGCCAAATTTCAAGTCGATTCATTAAGTATTTAGTTCACAGCATCTGTTCAAAGTCCACTCCGGTAGTGGTACTACCACCTTAAGCTAATTAAGCGAATTTTAGCAATTTTTCGTTTTCGTTTTAGCAGTTTTCACCATGCAAAATACTCGAAAAAATACCAATTTTTATTAATTATAACTTTGATTAGGTGGATGCAATTAAAAAACTAGGTCGACACTTTGTAGCATTTTCTCTGCTCTGTTGATGATATAAAATGATATAAAAATTGTTGCACATTACATTCCGTCGAATTTTTGTATTATGCAACAATTTTTATATCATTGAAAAGAGCAGAAAAAATGCTACAAAGTTGTCAAATTAGTTTTTTAATTGCGTCAACTTAACTAAAGTTATAATTAATTAAACTAACTAATAAATTACCTACCATAAGCCTTAGGCTAATGGGCTAATCAGCGAGCAGACACACGCTTATATGAAAGCGTGCAAGTGCAAAGTGGGGACCCGAGTTACTGGGGGGGGGGTCCCGAATTAATGCAGCGAGCATAAACCTAGCATGATTTGTACATGCTAGTGTATTAAGAGTTTCAGACTCTTATCCATTATGTACTCTTGCTGAGATCTTAAGGTGGTGGTTTCCTTTTGTGTAAATTCGGACCTATAGGCTCCAATTCTTTATGAAAATAGATGAAACTTTCAAAATATGCTATTTTTATCCTCTTTAACATTCTGGGACCAATGTCACATTTTTAGGTGAAATGTGTAATGAAGGGAGTTTTATAAAGTTTAAAAAGTGAACTTGAGAACTAAATGGCAGATCAAGAATCGTGCGAAGAAATGAATTCGTCAGTTGCAAGGGAAATGAAAGTTCTTAGTGTGGTAATGATGGATTTGATCGGAATTAATGTTCAAGATTATTGGATGCCTTCTTGTTATGTCTTGTTCTGTTTTGCCAGAGTTGCCAAGTACAACTTACTATTCATTCAATTAGGGACTAAGACTTTCGATTTAGGTACTAAATAGGTTAGTAGCAAAGGAAATCGAACACGCAGGGGACATGAATCAGTTGAGAAACCAGTTTTAATAATTAACGGAAGCTTAAATAGCCTTTAATTGTACTAATTCCCTTATTAACACTGAATTACAAATCCCAGTTGAAAGGGTAGTTACTCTTATTAAGTCCGTGATAGGATTCTCAGTTCCCCTCCTTCCCGGTCGGAAATGCCTAATGACCAATTGTAGGAATGTTCCCCAACTTTATTAGAGAAATAAAGGTCCTTTATGCTTTCAAAGTTGGAATTTAAGTGCCAATAGAGAATGCCGGCACTGAAAAATTATTGAAAAAATAGCAAATTGTTAGAAGATGGTTCAATATTAGGTACTGAATAGCTAAGTACGTAGTTATATTAGGTTAATAAATGTTAATTAGTGATATTTAGTTAATATTTGGTTAAATTTTGTAATTTTGGTCGGAAACATGACTTGGGCTCATATGAAAGAGAATTTGATCCTGATTCCAAAATCTAAACCCGACTTTTCAACTCTCAAAAATAAGAAAGTTATAAGCAAAATGTTTTTATAAGATTACTTTTTATTTCGTAATCTTATCACTCTAAAAAGGAGTGTTCTAAAAAGGTTCTTTTCTTTGGTTTGACTTAAGTCAAACCTTTCCTTTTTTATTGTCTCTGAGGTTGTCTACCTCCTAGACTACACCTCAGTCAGGTGTTGTTTTCTTTTCCTCTCTATTCTGCTAGGCCTCTTTCTTCCAGGGCCTAGCAGTTGTCCTCGCTTGAACTTTTGGCCGAGGACAAGGCCAACCAAAAAAGAGAAGGAAAATAGTAATATCAGCCCAAGTCATACAAATTAGAGGGGGCTAATCTCCTTTATTATTAATATGAATATTAAAATAAGTAGCTAGATCTACGTAGGAAAACATGTAGTTTATTATGATATAGGTTTTAACCTACAGAAAATTGTGTATAAGTCGTAATAATTCGACAAAGTTATGAAAATTCACGAAGTTTTCCCTTTGGTTACCTTTATGTGTTAAAGAAAATTTCGCAAAGTTTCGCCGAGTTTCAGCACCCAAAATCAAAAATGGGTCAGTTGGGGGGGTAATATTTTCTAAATCTCATTAATTTCGTCCCCCGATGGCCAGCTGGCTCAGCCCGCCGCTGCGCCCCACATGCAAAGGGTGGCAAGCTTCTAGAAAGTTCTAGAACTTTCTAGAAGCTTTGCCTTAAAAACAAAGGAAAAGTCCGCCCCAACCCGATTTAATGACCTGTCACCGAGCTGTCAGAGAGCTGTCAGCTCGGCCCAAAATTTTTCAGAATCGTCAGTGTTCGCTTGAGCAGCAACCTTAGGAGGTTGCTTCCCCTTCCCCTCTCTGGTGTGTCTCCGCTGTGTGCCAGAGTTTTGGCACGGAGAATAAGCACACCCTCCCAGGTTAGGTAAAAAGATTAGGGACTTTTCTAGCCTTCGGGCTAGAAACGAAATTGAGAGAAACACCAGCGAACACACACAAATTGAGGGCCAGATGGGTTTTCTATGCCCGGCCAAAATTCGAAACGAGAAGAAAAAATCTAGGGCTTTTAAGGCCACCTTTTTGGCCATATTTTTCTATTATTGTGGGCCTTCGGGCCAATTTTTATACTTGGTCCCTTCGGCCAATTTTTTCTATATTATGTGTGCCTTCGGGCCAAGCTTTTTCATGTACCATTTTGAGCCTACGGGCAGAACTTTTTCCTTTTTGATGCGAGCCTTCTGGCCAATTTTTAGTTGACTAGCATGAGTGGGCCCAAGGCCAGTTTTATTTGATTTTATAATCTTATTTTATGATTTTCCATTGTGGGGCAGCTCATGTAAACCCCTCCTGTTCGATGGAGGTCTTGAGTTTTGCCCCTTATTTATTATTTTACCTTTTACTTTTATGATTTCTCTTTAGAAGGCAGCTCATGTAAACTTCTCCTGTGCGATGTGGGTCTTGAGATTTGCCTAATTTCCTTATTTTCATTTCGCATTTTTATTTTAGTTTTCGGTCAAGCCACGACTTTTGAATTGTAGTTTTTATTAGGGCCTCAGAGGCCAGAAAATAATGATGTATTTTGTAGTTTCTTGGGAAGAAATGAGTAGGGACCCCACCTCTTTGGAGTGAGTTAGTGGGTCTCCAAAAGTATGGCCCTGAAAGATACTGAGCTAGTTCTGAAACCCGTTTCCCCACAGCCGGCAACTAGGAGTTGCCGGCCATATTGTTAATCAAGGCGCATTGTTGATCATATTGTTAACTCAGAAATTTTTTATTGTTCTGTATTATGTCGTTTATTTCAGCTTTAGGTCGGTTCCAAAAGTAATAGGTCTTTAAAAAATTTAGGATGTTTGACTCAAATCCAAAAAAGCTATGAGTTGTTTTATTTTAGTTAATTATTGAGGAGTTTCAAAAGGGAATGACCGGCTTCCCTGCCCTTCTTTTATGTATCAATATTAATAATGTGTGATAGTAGTTTTTGGAGTAATGATTGCTTGGCAATCATTACTCACATGGCTTTCATAAAATTCCCAAAATATTTTTCCAAAAATACTACAAACTTCTCAAACTTCTGCGCTAAAAGTCGAGTTTTAAAACGTTTAAAACTCGCACCAAAATTTTCACAAAAATCTCTAAAATTTAATAGTTAACGTCGTTAGGATAGATTTAAATTCGTAGCTAAGAAATTATGTGGTTAGGTTTTGCTGTATTTGCAGTCGTAATCATGTTGGTATGTAGAAATAGTTAAGTATTAATTAGCTAAGAAATTATGTGATCGTGTGTGTATGTATGAATGCAAAGGTATTTCTGTGATCCTGATCGTGTGTGGTAACTCGCGGAAACTCCTTCTGTTTGATGAAGGTTGTGAGCTCTGCCAATATGAATGAATCAGATATTAGGCAGGAATAGGACCTAATCGGTATTTGTGTGCATGGATGATCTGAATCTCGTATTAGCGCATGCTAGTCTAAATGTAGTATAAATGTTATGTAAATATTTGCTGGATAAGTTTTAAATATGATATAAATGTTGTCCAAATGATCAAAGGTAAAATAGCTTAGTTTACAATATAATTGTTACATCAACAGTTTTAGTTAAATAACTTAATAACTATGTGTGTTTGCGTGTGTGTGTGTGCGTGTAAAAGCATAAACTGTGGAGTAATACCAGCGATTAGGACTAAGTTTGTTTGATTATACGCGAATGGTAAATGTGTGCGCGAAGCATAAAACTCATACCAAAACTTAGGTAGTACGTAGGAAGTATGATATTTCATTGTTGAGGCAAATAAGTACAATTAGTTTAGTATAAACATGTAATTTTGGGGGTAGACTTAGTTAAGGGCCCAAATGCCAAATATGCAAATGAGGTACAAGTAATCAGGATCTTGGGTCATGGGGACCCCGTATTAGGTTCTGTTTAGCCGGTCTCGAGACATCTCAGATTCGTCCGCGTAAGTCACTCTTTGTTAAGGGTGCGGACGAATCGCATGAAGGAATCTCTAAAACGGTCAATTTGTGCTAAACTCATGAGTTTCCTATGGAAAATTTGTAGTTCTCATAATTTCGATGTTAAAATCACAGCAACCTTACGTAAGATTAGTACTAACGTCGTAATATTTAGCATTATGTGTCGCCTTTTTAAGTCCGAAACAACAAATGTGTCGTTATTGTCATTTTCAGCCAAAAAGTCAGATTCTGTTCAAGTTTAGTTGTAATAATGATCTTAACTGGGTTCAAGTTTTGCTTCATGATTATGTCGGTATTCAAAATTGAATTTGGTAAAATTAGATCACATGGTGGTCTCTAAAAGTATAAAATCAGCCGCAAAAGCTTGACATTACATATATATATATATATATATATATATATATATATATATATATATATATATATATATGTGTATATATACATATATATATGAATCTGATGCACAGCATTTGTTCATTGATGGTAATAGCAGACATTGGTAAATTAGTAGTTTCATGCATACATGGGCAATGGATGCAATGGTGGCCTATACAGCCAACGAAAATTTTGCGCGGGGGTCAAAAAATTTCCAATTAGACTTGTTTATTGTAATTTTGCATGCATAAACTTTAGCTAGTATACAAACATAAACGATTACTTTTGCTAGAAAGCTGCAATCGGGGCAACTAAAATGCTCTCTGGCTCTGGGTGTTTTTGTGCAAAACACATCTGTTAAAGGGCAATCCTCCAGCTTTCATATTAAATGATCCACAATCGCTGGAAAATGCGGTCGCATTTTTGAAAAAACTACACTTTCAGTCATTACAGCACAAACATACCTGTTTGGTCATGATCACTCCTCGAATAGCTGGCCTCTGTGCGTTCTTCTAATCGACACCTTTAGTTTAATGTTACGGTGCGTATAGCTCGAGATGTGGATTATTATTTGAATTATTATTTATGATTGATTATTATTAATTATTGAATGTTTTTATAAAAATGATAAGTTTTGACGCGAAAATATGAAAATTGGCTATATCTCACAATAGAGAAAAGCTAGATAATTGCTTCAAAAGGCAAACTGTATGGCGTAAAGATTAATGAGGTCTTTTGAATGAGTATAGTTGTAACTATGCAGCTGACAGCCTGCTGTCAGAAATCTGCTAAGTTCATCCCGAAAGGAAACGCCCACTTTTCAAAGAGGACTACGCCGAGAGTGCTGCTATAACACTAAGATATGTAATTTTGGAAGGTTTCATCAAATTTGAACTTGATTTGGGCCGTGCGGCGTGCGCTAGCAATACAACGAAAAGAACCACTGGGGTGCTTTCAGTGCACAGAATGTCACTTTGCAGAATTTCAGTTTGCAGAATTTTTGCAAAGTGAAACAAGGCAAATTTTTATTACTTTCAGTTTGCAGAATGATAAATTTGGGAGCTTTCACTTTGCAGAATTTTAAATGTCGGAACTTTCATTTTGCAGAATCTTGAAAATGTCAGAACTTTCATTTTGCAGAATCTGCAAAGTGAAAGTCTGCATACTGAATGTAAACCGAACCACCACCGTAATTAGCATATGTAATTCAGAATACAGTTTATACAGACATTAGAAAGCAGAAACCCCAGAAACCCCGGAACCCAGACATTCCAGAACCCATACACTCCCAGTGAAACCTAAAATTGGATGCAGGTGGAGTCTGCAGATCAAATCTTTTCGAAAATGTGAAGAACCCCAAGAACTGGGTTGGGCGAGACTAAATCTCCACCAAAACCGAGACCAGGGTGCAGACACCGAGAACAAAACAGTCCAAGTCTCGGCTTTTGGGCTTTTTCTTGGGGGCTCTTGGGGTTCTCGGACTAAGAACGCCCATCGGAAACTCGAGAAACCCAAGAAGCCCCGGTAACCTATGAACCATCGAAAATGACAAAATCTCTGAGTAGTAAAATAACTAAAAATCTAGAACCCCCATGAAAATAAAAGCTTCAGGAAAATAACTAGTGTATCGGAAGCAGCATAAAGTGACTTTTATCTTAACATAAGTCGTTGATTTTGAATATTTTTTGACAGATCGAAGCAAAATGGCATGCGTCGAAAGTCGAAAATATTTCTCGAAAGAACTTCAGCTCAAAGTTTTTATAAAGCAATCGGCTAAAGTTTGCTTCTGAGTATCAGAAATGAACCTTTTTAGGTTTTAGGCGAGTTCAGAAATACTGTTTGGAGAAATATAATTGGAAGAAATACTCAAAACTGCAAAAAAACCGAACACATACTCCTAGCATTAATTGTTGATGAAGGCGTTGAATTTTGAAAACAATAACTGATGAAAAGATTTGACAGATTAATCTGGTATGAAGTATTAGTCCTGTTGTGAATTAGCATTTTTCACAAAGAATTTTCTGAGGGGGTAATGTTTGGAGTTTGTCAAGATTCATCGAAAATTTTCATGGAACGTAACTCAGTCGTCAAAATATTTTTGCTGTTTTCCAGAAGAACATGAGCAAAACCACCGATTTCAACAGTGCTGAGGTGTTGTTCTGTGCGAAGGTTTCAAAAATTCTGAATCCAGCACACGGACGCGCTGCTGTGTGCGAGGGTTCCAGCAGTGCTGACCCCCGCGCAGAGACGCGCTGCTTTAGCGCAGGGATGCGCTGCTCTGCGCGCGGATTCCAATAGTATTGACCCCGGCGCAGAGACGCATACAGCGCGAGGGTTCCAACAGTGCTGACCCCCGCGCAGAGACGCGCTGCTTTAGCGCAAGGATGTGCTCCTCTGCGCGAGGATTCCAACAGTGTTGACCCCCGCGCAGAGACGCGCTGCTCAGCGCGAGGGTTCCTACAGTGCTGACCCCCGCGCAGAGACGCATTGCTCAGCGCGAGGATTTCAACAGTGCTGACCCCCGCGCAGAGACGCGCTGCTTTAGCGAATGGATGTGCTCCTCTGCGCGAGGATTCCAATAGTGTTGACCCCGCGCAGAGACGCATTGCTCTGCGCGAGGGTTCCAACAGTGCTGACCCCCGCGCAGAGACGCGTTGGTCTGCGCGAGGGTTCCTACAGTGCTGACCCCCGCGCAGAGACGCGCTGCTTTAGCGCAGGGATGTGCTCCTCTGCGCGCGGATTCCAATAGTGTTGACCCCGGCGCAGAGACGCATTGCTCAGTGCGAGGGTTCCAACAGTGCTGACCCCCGCGCAGAGACGCGCTGCTTTAGCGAATGGATGTGCTCCTCTGCGCGAGGATTCCAATAGTGTTGACCCCGCGCAGAGACGCATTGCTCTGCGCGAGGGTTCCAACAGTGCTGACCCCCGCGCAGAGACGCGTTGGTCTGCGCGAGGGTTCCAAAATCTTCTGCGCAACTGAAAAGTGTTAAACCCACGCTTCGGCGCAGCGCTTCGCGCTGCGCGGGGGTCAAAAATCTTGTTGCGCACTGCGCGGGGGTTTCTGATTCTGGCCTATACATGTATAGGCCCAGTATAGGCATTGCCCATGTGTGGTTTCATGTATTAATATGTAGTAATTAACAATACTCCTGAAATAGTAGGAATTACAATTAGTTACAGTTGCGGACCTTCCACGCGAAAGAAGTATAGTAATATTACGTACCTTAAAGGTTAATATCATTTATGGTTCCTTAGCTAATGTACTGTTGTTTTATTCCCGAAACAAGTAACGGTCGTTATCGCCATTTCTAGTCTGTTCAGCCAAGTCCAGTTTGTATTTAGCCTGTAATAATGACTACAACCGTAATTAGGTGCTGTTTCACATTTGCACCATATTTGAAGACAGAATTAACAATCTCAGGTTACATAATAGTTAGTACGGTTGAAAAATAAACCGTACGAGTTTACACGCTCAGTATAAATCCTAGTTGCAACAACCACTCATGAATGGCAATAATAGACATCAGAAAATCAGTAATCTTGTGTAATATAGTATAATAATCAGTTGTACACCTGAAATAGGAAAAATAACAAATAATTACGTAAGAAATATGGATAGGGTAAAACGAACCATTTTCTAATTAAACCAACCTTTTAATCTTCACTATTTTTTGGTTTCAAATCATGTGATATTTCATTAATAGGGAGTTGTTACTGCCCTGAACTCTGGGGCCAGAAAAGGGCCACAAGTGTCTTGATATTGTTATAAAATTTACGTGACTGTATTATACGAGTATGAAATCTACCACAAATTATCTAGTTAGTGTCAGGTTGTGAAAAAGTACGAATCTACGTTCATCCTGGTGAATCAATCACGAATCCAACTTGGAACAGTGCAGAAACAGCATATACAAAGTGAAATCACATTGTTATTGCAATTTCCTGCATGGAATTGCAGGAAATTGCCTAAAAACGGCATTTTTGCTAAAATGCCTCCAGAACATTAATGTATTGTTCGAATCTTTCACTTCTGTATCAAAATTGTCAGGAAATTCAATTATCATGACTAGTTTAAATTTCGCAAGTTCAGCTTTGATCTCAGAAAGCCAGAAAGTGAGTAATGGTTGCTGGGTTCGAATCCCGCACCTTTAACTTGTACTAATGGGTTTTAACCCATTTGATTCAGGTGCGGAAGTGAGCATCTATCCTGCCGGAATCACGCTTCATTGGTCTAGTATTTGGAGCCTCAGAGCTATTAATTTGGTCCGATAATTATTTGGTATTCAGTCCGGAGAAGGACGTGTTCAGCGATTTGATTTTTGGATCGGACACAGTTGTTTAAGGTACTTTGAGAGTCAGATCGGACGATTTTGCAACGGTTAAGGCAGGAACGATTGCAGATACAGCACCAGAATCTAGCGTGGGACTTAAAACCTAAAGAAGAGAATTTGACACTTGATTTTGATTATTCTAAATTGAACGTTATTCTTTCGATCCCAAAAAATGAGCTTTACTCTAATTTTCGTCATTCTTACCGAGGGAATTGTTATCCCCACCCTTCTGGCCTAAACTATTCTATATTCTGGAACGAAGATAGGAAGACTAGAAAGAAGATAAATTAATAATTTATATTAATTAATTGTTGAAGTTTATATAACCGTACCAGGCATCCCCCAACCAGACCGACCCCCTGTGTTAGACCCCTCAGGTTCTCCGAATAGCATCCGGGAACAGTGCGCTGTGTGCTCCGCTACAGGAGATTGGAACAGCATTCTTGGGCTCACCCAAGGACCGGAATTTGTGTGTACCTGTTAATTTTAATTAATTATTATTATTATTATTATCATTATTATCATTAATTATTATTAGTGTTGTCCTTGTTCTAAAGGACTGATAAAGAGATAGACCGCACGAACACAAGCATATAGGGAAAGCACAGAGTTTAGCAGTAGGATACCATAGCTGAGAACAAGAGTACAGAAAGAGAAGAAGAAGAAGTAACGACGAAGAGTCATAATCTAAAGTCTTGTCCCTCAACTAAAAGTAATTAAAAATTTACCTCAGAACTGGCAACTCTGGCAACCCTGTAACCTGTATTTTGTATCTCTAAACCTATATTCAGTAGATTGTCTCACCCTATTGTTGATATTATCGTTAGCATTGTTTATTATTATTTTATTATATAATCATTGTAATTGTTGAGAATTATATTAATTCTTAATAAATTGAAGTGTGCCTCAGAAAGCGGTTAACCTAGGGCACAAACATTGGACAAAGCCACTGGATCAGGACCAACCTTTTCCCTGTACAAGTAAGTGAAGGATCTCGAGTTAGAGATCCCAATCCCTGATCATCAAAGGAGCCAAGAAGAGCCATTTAGCCCGATATCTTGATCAGTTTATCAAGATACGTATCGGAACTCACTGTTGTGAACTGATACCGTCAAGCCGCGAAGAAAGACAAGCATCGACCCCGCTTGTTTCTATTGATATCCAGCGAATCACTCCCCCCCTTGCTAAACGAACTCACAACTAAGACCCCATCAGGGTTGGCTACAAGGATACCCAATTTTGGACAAATCACCATTTGGGAATGCTGTGTCTAAGTTTGCTGAACCCAGCAGACGCGCCGACCCTCCGTGTAAAGGATCGAGTTGCTACCGAGCCCTACCCAACTAGGTTGAACAAGGAACAAGGGAAAAGCAAATTTTAATTCAGATCAAAGCAACTTCATTACAAATGATAAGAATTTTTGGTTTTTGACATTATACTATCAGTAGATAGTAGTGGATACATCAGATTGGTTGTTATGGATGGAATGAGGGTGCAAAATCGAACATTTTTGCTTTTACAACCTTCAAGCTATCTCTAGTGGTTAGTCAGTATAAGCCAAAAACGAATTTCGGGGTCAAAAAACGGCCAATTTAAGCGAGGATCAACTTTAACCCTATCAAGGAATCAATTGCGACCCTACCGACCCATCCCGGAAGAGAATATGGATCAATTCAATCCCGCTGATGATGATGGAAATGGGCCCCCGAACATGGGCCCGCAGCATGGATCCCCTGGTCCCCCAGGAGCACCTCCTCCCTTCAACCCGCAAATGCCCCAATTGGTGTTTCCTCAAGTACCAATGCTTCCGAATGGGAATATTGAAGATTTGCTAAGCCAACTCCGAGATAGTATCCAGAACCAGGCCATAGCCGCCTCATACAGAGATATGCCTATATATTCCGGAAAGGACCATGAGAACTTTGATGATCACCATGTCAATTACGAAAGATTTAGTCAGAGACTCAACCTGGACGATTATCAGAAGGTCATGAATATCTCGTCCACCCTCAGAGGCAGAGCTGCGGAGATCTTCAAGTGCATGCCCAGAGGTGCCATGCAACAGGACGACTGGGAAGCCTCCGTCCGATCCCTCAGGGAATATATGATTCCTCCCATGACGGATATGCACGAGACAGCGAAGCTGTTCAGTATCAGACAGATGCCACACGAATCTGTCGCGGATTTTTCTCTCCGACTACTGAAATATGCCCGGATTGCCTGGGAAGATAGAGGAGACCCTGATATGCTGGAAGACATCACACTGAAAGCCTTTCTCATAGGACTACGGAATGAATTCAAACCACACGTCCCAATGGATACTGCGGATTATTCTCAGGCATTCAAGAAAGCCCGAGAAGCAGAAGGTGTCTATCCCGGAGAAGAAACCCCTGCCTTTTTGGAGGTAGACCCTGAGGCGGCCGTTCCAAATGCGAATCTTACAGGTCCCGCCCTCCTGAACACCATCAGCTCCCTGGTTCAGAGCACAGCCGTGCTCGCCAATGAAATAAAAGGAATCAAAATTTCCTCCCCTGAACAGTCAAAATCTGTCTCTCCTCCCAGAAGAGGAAATGATAAGATCCCGTTCCCTAATGATTTCAGATGTTTCAACTGCGGAAGAGCTGGGCATTCAAAGCGTGAATGCCGATCACCTGGAGGTGGAGCCTACCGACCCAGAAATTACTATCCAGGTCCTCCGCGCAGCAATTACAACAACAATAACAACGGTAATAATGGGAACTCCAACAACTACAGATCCAACAATGGACAGCCCAGATATCCCCTGAATGGAAATGGAATGAATCGTAACTATAATGCCCGATATCCACCCCGAAACGGACCCTCGGGACAGCATCAACAATACCCCCAGCCCAGACCTCAGCGGAGCAGAAATGACGGACGAAATGCTGCAGAAGCTGTTCACGCTCCCTATGGATCCTGATTTGCTGATGTGGGTCAACAGAGGAATGCCCCCTCCATGATCCAAGTCATTGGAGCTGAACCAGAAGGGAAAACTGCCTATTTCCCGCCTGAAAATCCCAGTTTACCTACTCAGATTCTACAATTGGAACAAGAAATCAAGGATCTAGGAGGCCAGTACTTCTCCATTCCTCCCTATGTTAAGGTAGAACAACCGAAAGAGAAATCCACTTATACTCTCAGTGCAGAGAAGGATACCGCGGATCCAGAAACTGAGCGATTGGACCGTGAATTGTATTCCCTGCCTATGTATCAGAAGCCGATGTCTGTCACCTACCCCCGCACTCATAGGTTGGAAGAACCTCAAACCATAGAATATGGTTATCCTTCCCATGTGAAACAGAGACTTTCACAGGATTCATCCACTACTTCCTCCCCCACTGAGGAAAATCCAGAGAAGGAAAATTCCCCTGAACAACCAGCTAATGAGACAACCCGAATGGGCCGATTACCGACGAAAAGATTCTCTGAACCTTATGCTGATGAACAGTCAAGGAATCAAATATTAGGACGATCATTGGGACGTGGACGAGGATTGCGGAGAAGCCCCCGATGTCATGATTTTGCCCAAACCTATCCTTCTCCCAGATTTCAATCAGTCCCTCCCTCTGACGCCTTGGCCATTGGACTAGGAGAAGCGGTACGAGAATTTCGGATACAACTTGGCCTGTCACCAACTCCTCAGATTGGATCTGCTCCCAATCACCAAGATAAAGGAACCATTTCCCCCTATCCTAATCTAGTTTCCACAGGTCCAAGATCAAACCTTCAGGTTGATATGCCCACAATAATACAAAGCGCACGGAAAGTCCTGGCACATGGAAGTGTGGCAATGGACCTGTTGCATGTCCCGCTTGTTCCTGTATCAGAGGTAATAGACCCGGAAGAAACGAGGGAACAGAATCAGAACCAACAGGTTCAAGATCTCGTACCTGTCCGACCAAAACAGGAATACCCACCTAAACTTACCCCCATTGATATGGGTCCAGTAATGAAATTTGCCAGGAGAGTTTTGGATCGGTTTGGGGAAATGCTCACTGAAGAAGAAATGCTTCGAGCCCTAGATCCCAGTATTTTCATGACCCAAAATGGAGTCTCCTCCCCTCCCCAACTAGAATACCAAATCACTGATCTCATCAGGCACCCAGGGAAAAGTAAGTTTAAGCCCATTGATCAGGAGGCCATTTACGAAGTTAGCAGACGGATACTGAAGAGATTGGAAAGATCTGTTTCTGATGAAGAATTCTACTGCTGCCTTGACAGTGATATATTAGAAGCTCCTGAAGAATCACCTCGTGCTGGACGACTCGATTTATTGGTTGAAAACCTATTGGATCCCCCTATGCCCTTGACCTTGGGTCTAAGGGACGACGACAAAGAAAACGTCGATCCCTCATTCCAGGGTAACACAATTAACCTATTCCAAGGAAAGCTAATCCAGAATGACCTACTGGATAGCCCAACAGATACATCCAGCTCAGATATGTCAGAAGATTCAGACGAAGAATTGGACAATGTCGCAAAGAAGCTCCGAACTCGAGAAGTCCGTGTGAATCTTAATACAGTTGAGCCCACCGTCATAAAGACCAGAAAGAATAGGAAGAGTAAAAAGAAAAGGAAGAAGGTTATCAAGAAGATAAAGAAGGCAATTGGGGAAATCCACATCCCTGAATCTGACCTCTGTCCCCAAGATATCAAGTTTCTCCGTAGACTCTTGAAAGATGTCCGGAGTAAAGAAAGGAAGCGTGCCCAAAAGGAAGAACGTCACGTTTGGCAGATGAAGAGAGAAAGAGAACGATGCTGGGAATCATATCAGCAATTCCTGCTCGCTCGAGCTCGAATGAAGCTCTCCACCCTGTCAGGAGAACAACCGATTCCCCTGCAGTTCCTGAAAGAAGAACTCCCACACCAACCCGTAAGAATAATCCCAGATCAAGCTCCGTTCCCACAACAGTACGACTACCGAAAGAAGAAAAGGATCTACATTTCCCCAAGGATGAACATGGACCTCTTGTGCCTAAGCCACCTAACAAGGTGAAAGGCTCAATTTCACTACCCTTCCCTATTTTAATGATGTGGATCGCCTTTGGTCTAATGATAGCCATGTTAGTCCCCTGTATCCAAGCACAAGACACTGATGACTATTTCACACAGAAAGCCAAAACGATGAATACCATGGTTTCTACTAAATGGGGCTTGGCCTTATCCCCTAAAGGCTTGATGGCTACCTACTCGAAGACAGAATATGTCCCCATACTGATCCATATGAAAATGCCTGAACCCCCATTAGTTAAGAGAATGAAAGCCTGGCTGTCCTTTTGTTCTCTCTGTAAAGGACCGAGACACGAAGTACCTGATCATTTACAGTCTCGCTGTCTCAAATGCAACGAACCTGCCAGTAAAACTGAGGATATACCATGCAGTTTGTGTCGGGGCTCCGGCGAAAGCCTATTAGAAGAAATGAAATCTCGTTGTATGAGATGTAAGACACATTGTGAGCAGATTGACAAATGGCTAATCGATTGCCCTCATGAACCACATTTGAATGGATTAATCCGCAATGTAACGGAAGAATATCATGAAATGTATAGTGGAATCCTCAACACCCGATACTACTCATCAGTCATGAAAATTATCTGCGATAAGAGCCCAATCCTGTGCAATGCTTCCACACCAAAGTATCATAACTATTCCGAATCACTGTACGCCGATCACGGCTACCAACATGTGAAAACTCAACTTCCCCTTAATCGGTATAAGAGGGCTATTGGAGCAATCATCAGATTAGTTGGACTTGGTATGTCTATTTCCAACACTGTACATCTGGAATCTATGAAGAATAAAGTGAATGCTATTATTGAAGCTACGCGAAAGTTGGATGAACAAGTAATCGCCCATAACGAAGCTCTTGAGAAACTTGTAGAAGCGAATGAACAAGTTTATTCCTTCATGCAATATTTCTTACAAGAACTACTAGGACTCATCAATTCAGCCCGATGTGAGGCTCTAACATTGAGTACTCAAGTGCATTACTCTTTGATTGTGTCCAACTTCGAGCATTCGCTTAAACACAGTATAGACAGTGTCATGGCCGCCGGATTAGACGGACGGATATCACCAAGCCGATCAATTTCAAGATAATATGAGAAATAGTGACAGGGCATGCCCAATTGAATCAGTCTATCTTACGAGATGAACCCAGCTTAATCTATAGATTTGGAAAGATCTATCCTGTTCGAATGGATATTAGAAAACGGTTGTTTGGGTTCATTATGGAAATACCAACTCCAACCCGAGAAGACGTGGCCCCCATTTATGAAGTGAGTAACGTGGGTTACAATGACCCGGAAAATCATGCCCAAATGAAGGCCCCAGTCCCGCAATATGGGAGACATGAAATAACATTTTTTATTATATTTTCTGAAGTTATCTATCAGAAATTATATTTTCTGAGTTATATTTTAACATTATATTTTCTGAAGTTAAGTTGAACGAATGCCAATCATCCCCTGGATTATGGCTTTGTGGACCCGATGCACTGATCACCACTTCCCATTCAGCGTGCCTCAAGGCTATTGTCTCATCGACGCCTATTAATGCGGCCAACTGCCGTCAACAGATGTTGGTTAAAATACTAACACCAGACACAGATTTTACGTCCACCCCAGCAGGTGTCCTCATCAGAACTAGTCATCCGGAAATCCTGCTGACCCAAACCCCTCAACTACAGCACGTATCACGAGGAGATACTATGACGGTACCCAGCAATGGTGTGGTGTGGTTGGAACATGGAACGTATAATCATATTATAATTGACGATCTGGTGCTAACTAGTGCCATCGAGGTCGTACAACATTCGGCACCATTAATCACTTACAGAACCCCTTTTGAAGCACCCGATTTAGACGTCGTCCCCATTCAGTTTACGGATTTGGAACGGGCAGAATATGAAAATGGAGCTGTGAAGAAATTGTTGGAGAAACATCACCGTACAGCACCTCTAATGATTCATCCTCTTGACATGAATGTCTGGACTGCCTTTATCATCATTTTGGTAATTATAGCAGTAGGTATCATCATCACCGTCTGGTTCTCACCGCGCCTCAATGAGTTCAGGGATAACCTTCTAAACCGAATACGCGGATCATGTATTGGTTTAGGACAACGATTGAGCAGATTAGGAACTGGAAGTCAAAGAATTCCCACCTCTCCGCCTTCTTCTCCACCAACTGGTTCTAATCCGTCGGCCGTTTGTAGTCGTTCACCCTTACTGGAAAATCCAACGTATCCCCTACACTCCAGTCTAGGTTATAGAACTGCTGGAACCAGACCTCGTTCATACGCACACCCATCAGGTGAGCACTTACGGTTTGAGGATAATCCTCGGGATTCAGCGTCACCATCACCTCCGCCTCTCGGACCACCGCTCGCTGTCCGACCTAGAAGGCCTTTACTCTCTGAATCGGAAGTACATCGGCAGGAGGAAGAACTGTTTCCTCCGCTTCAACAGTATATGGACGAACCAGACGAACCAAGGAACCCAATACGTGTTCCAAGCCCAGAAGTGGGAGAAACGAGAGCTCGAGTCATTACTCCTCCACCCTATAGGAGGGACCAAGGAAATCGATCTACAGATTCATCCGCCGGAAGGAGAGATAGGATTTGGTGTCTGACGGATGTGACGGAATATTCATCTGAAAACCTACCCACGAGCTTCCCCATACCCTGTATTGACATATCCATCCAGGGAACTACGATTGAGGCAGTTCTGGATACAGGAGCTAACAGTACTGTGATGTCAGAGAGAATAGCTAAGAGGTACGATTTAGCCTTGGTGGACCTAGAACGCCCACGACAAAGCTCTTCGGCTACTGGACATCAACTAAACATTACAAAGAAAATCGAAACGACCATCTCCTTTCCTGGTTGCCCTAACCACCCACCTATTTATCATATTATTCTTGTCAGCCCTAGTCAACCCCAGGCTATCCTGTTGGGAATTAATGTTTTAGCGAAATTCCGCGGTTCCTTTGAAATATCCCTCACTACAAAAGAATTGAAAATACACCCTACTCCACCGCCCGCAGCCTACTCCATCCCTTTGACGACATCGCACCATGTATTGGAAACGATATCAAGAGACTCTTGGAGAAGAGACACGATTCCCCCTATCCAATCCCGCCGCATACCGGATACCAAGACAGAAACAAATCGAGAAATGAGAGCACGTTCTCCGAGGCCCTCAAAAAAGCGCCCTTCAATGACGTCCTCACCCTCAGTTAGGCAGAGTGAGTCAGAAACTGTGAAACAATACTATCATAGGGTTCGTGACTATGCTGATATTGTATATGGCGATTATTCTAATTCAGAACCAACTATGATTAGCCTAGGAAGGATCTTTATCATAGGACTACAAAGGGAAATACACCTTCAAATGCCTACCTCCACAGGCCGACTGGATGAGTTATACCTATTGGCTCTCTCAGTCGAAGATGATCTATATAAGGAAAGTCCAGGTCCTTTATCCCGGGTGAGAGCTTCCACCCCAGAAGTTCAGACGACTCCTGTCAGAATGGCAACACCAGAAGCCTCTCGTAGAACGTCCCAATCTTCCGCTGAATTCCTTGCTTGTAGACAGATATTGAGTACTATTGAACAAGGAAGAGACGAGTCCGTGGAACATTATTACCGACGATTACTTGGGTATGCCGGGGAAGTATATCCCGAACGATTAGCTGCAAGATCTGTTGATTCCTATCTCAGTTTGTTTTTCATCGCGGGGCTGAGAAATGAAGTGCGTGAGAGGACCACGCTGTATCCCGACACGGCCAAAAGCTTATCTGACTTATACCAATCTGCATTAGTGGGAGAAAGGTATTTACCGAAGGAAGACATGTTCCACACCCTAGCCATCCCTCTCAACCCACGGCTGATCAACCCCGACCCCCACGGACAACCCCTTCTAAGGATCAGAGAGGTCACAGACGCTGCGCAACTGAATGTAGGATAACTGTCCCACCTGGATTCGGAGGAGGATACTTTGATGAAGAAGACGCTCACATGCCCCTGAATTACCTACCTCCACGCCAAGACTCCAGATATCCATCTAGGGACCCGTCAACATCACAATATCACACGGACATACGATCAGCCGACCCCCGATCAGCCCCACAAGTTCGAGAACGGATTCGGAATCGATCCGGAGTCCCTTGGTCGCAGGAGTCAGAAGAACCTGCCTCCCCAGAGTACTAGTACTAATAACTGTAAATATGTCTAGTGGGGGGGGGGAGAGAACTCAATGCAAGTTCTCACCGCGGGAACGACTATTGGAGATGTAAATCTGTTTACTTAACGTGCAATATGAGAAATACATATTTTGAACGATTTAATCACTAAAAGAAATACTATTTATAAACTTAAAACTAGCAATCTCAAATTAATCATAAAATAATACATTTAAACAAACAAATTGTCTATGTATAAATCCCCAATGTCGTTCCCCACGTGATAACAAAGAAAATCACAAAAAAGAAACATAAAACCTTAAAAAATAAACCAAAATAAGTGTGAAAGAAAAGGTTCAAATTTTGGAAGTTCGTATACAGTTACGTTTGTGAAAATCTAAATGAATACAATGAGAGCTCAGAGTTACAAGATGTGTTAAGTTATGATTATTTTGCATGTACATGAAAATGTCTAGTTGTAAACGGTCTAGTAATGTAAGTCAGAGTTGCCAGGGGAGAATCACTCCTTCCGTGTCACACCCCAATATAATATTTGCATGTTTTATATGTGTTATATTATTTGTTTAACCACTATTGAGATTATTGATGTAAATAAGTAATTTCTTATGCATGATCATGATAGATTTGGAAATCCAACGTGTAGTTGGTAAATCATAGCAGCTGGATCCACTGACCATGGGAATACCGCAGAGAGCATTCTAACCCCATCCGATCATCTTATACGCTTAGAAACGCACTGTAGGGTAGATACCGCTATGTGCTATATCGGAAATTTAAATGAACCCTTTATTTTCAGATGAATCATCTCAGCCAGGCTCAGTTGCATCAAAGCGCAGTTGATCAACTTAGAAGCTTAGGGTATTTCAATTGCCCTACAGACCTGATCACCCTGGTGATTTCTTATGGTTCAGGAGCGACTCAGAGAAATTCAAAACTCTCTCGAATTTCGCTCGTCACCCTGAAAAGGACGCCCACAATCAGCAAATTCAGATCCGACACCTTAGGAAAAGCGGCCTAACAGCTGAGAATCACTATCAGTCGGTCATCGCGGATCTGACCGGCGCCTTCAAAATTGGAAAATTGGCCCTCCGTCACGAGAGGCCCTCGGAGGCCAAGCGATTGGCCAAGGAAAACGTGCGGCTTGGCTGTCTCCTTCCGTATCCCAACACTCATCTGCCATTCAAAGTGCTGGTTATGGCGGGTGTCCTTCTGTCCAAATACTCTATTCCCTTCTTCCAGAGGGAATTGATGGAAACAGGGAACCGACGATTGATGGAAGCCACCGACGACAAATTTTGGGGCATCGGTGAGGAGCTCCTTGAGCTCCGTTGCGAGGAGTTCCGCTCCTCAAAGGAGGGAGCTGATTTGTTGGCCATTGAGAAGGCGAAGGAACATCAGGCCACCAACTTCATGGGCCAATTGTTAGAGTTTTATAAAGACCCGGAGGGGCTCTATCCAGCCACCCCCAGGGTTGTTGTGATTGGCGGTTGCCCTTCGCAACAATCAAATTATCGATATCTTTAAAGAGCAGTCTGGATGCTCTGATCCTCTCCTGCTGCCTATCATGATGGCCACTCCTGCCCGGTGTTGTCGTGTGGCCATCGCCATCTACTCCCCGATCCTAACCAAAATCTTTGTGGTTCCAGAGATCAGTATTGTCAAGGAGGTTCGTGAGAAGGAAAGATTGGGGCCTATCTACCAACTGGAGGCCCAAAGATTGTCGGAAGCTTTGGGAAATGGCCCCAAATATCAGGAGCCCTTCCCAATGGTTCGGGCCTTCCCTACAATCATTTACGTGCCCGCCTCGGTGGATCCGACTAAAATCATGAAGGGAGACCCAGCTTGGGCATCATTGATCTGGGGATGTTATACCATCAGATCAGATGGTACTCACTTTAAGCCGCAGGATCCGGTCGCGATTCCGACCGAGCAAACTTTTATCCTGGCGCCGGATACGCATCAGCGAGTGAAGGAGGCCTTCACTCCTCCCGCTTCGAAGTGGCAGCCGTTTGCCACTTACAAACAGAAAATGCCGCATAAGGACTCTCCCATTTTCAATTCCTCCTTCATTCATTCATTCGCATTCCTCCCCTCCTGATTCCCAGCCATCAATCTGCTCCGAATGCCATCAGAAGAAGAAGCGGAGCAATTCCCCTCCACGTCGATGGGAAGACCATTCCCAGTCACGACGTTACTCCCAGTCCAAACGACGCCGGAGCGTCTCCCCCCGAAATCGGGACACTTTCAGTCGTCCACATGCCCCCCGAAGAGCACCTGAATCTGACAGGCGCGCTCAGCTCCAACAGCAGAGGGAATCGCCTCCCCTGCCTAATCTGATGAGTTTGTCGTTCTATCCCCCTCATCAGCGACGACCCCCGGCTCAGAAGCGATCCAGATATTACTGAAAGCCAGGACTATGGCTGTGAAATTTGTTGTATATAATTTATGTATTTTGCATGAATGTCTGCATGCTACATGTTATACTTGTCTGTACACAGTGAACCATGTAAATTTACATTAGCAACCGGGATAGTTATTCCAATTTAGATTTTATTCAATCGATAGTTATCGACAAAAACTGACAAAACAAACAAATTGATAGTTATCAATCGCCAATCATATCTACCCCTACTGATTGCCTACTGCTAAACTCCAATACGATATGCTCTTGAGTGGTTACATCGAGACGCATGCATAACGCCAGATGAAGCAGTCTAGATTAATAACCAGTTCAAGTTCTTATGTGGTAATTTAATTTCAGGAACCGCAGAAGGATGTCAGGAGATTCCAGTGAATCGCCAGCAGCCAGGTCTTATTCCCCATTCATGCTCGCTGGGCAGCATCCTGCCTTTCGAAACCCAATAACATTACCGGAACTTTGTGTCCCTACCCCATACTTTGCTGGTCAACCGATCAGACACAGGGCTCCGGTGCCCAGTCCCAATGTCCCCTACGTGGGATTCCGCCCGGTTACCGTGGCTCCCATTGTTCCAACGGTGGACGTCTGCCCACAGTGCAACACACCGTTTGCTGGCTTCGGGGAACCGAAAGCTGCTACAAATTGTCCCGTCAAGGTCCCTCATTCAGTAGGGAAATACACTCAACTGTGGGACCTCAATGACCACCCGTTCCACACACCGGAATATTATCGGGTTGATCATCTCCTACAGATGTATTCTGAATTGGAGAAATATCCCGCAGCCGCTCAGCACCCGCGCTACAAATCCAGCATGGATCAAGCCGGTCTTCGGCTCAAGGATACCCACATTCAGTTTGAAAACGCCATCAGGCCCACGTCGGGCATGACCCCCCACAATGAGATACAGTCCGCATTCCGGAACTTTCTGATCCAAATCAATTTGGAAAGAACAACCCTCGCGGACAAGGCCCTTTTCTTACGGAAGTTGGAGGATCTGAGGGTGGATATAATCCTCCTCATCAATCACCCCAACTTCAAGGTGGAGCGCCCGCTCTACCCTGACCCACCTTATGGCAGATATGCCCCCTATCCCACTCTACATCGTCCTGACGGACCGCCCACAGAAACGTCCACAACTGCCCCTCCTTCCTTCCCCCAGTCGGAAAACTACCCATTTTCTGCTGGGGAGGAAAGGAATGGGAATGCAAACGTATGAAACGGAAACGAACATGATACCCGGGTCCGGACGCCAGGTGATGGAGATTCCGAGCCCGAGGACTTCCCGCTACCAAGGGATGATCCTCCGGACGATCCTTTGATGGCCAGGCTCAATGCTTACCTCGAGCCGAACCAGGAGAACCAGGAGCGTTCTGCTCTCGCACAGCTTGATCCCGATTTAGATCCACTCCCCCTTTGGATATCAGAGTCCCCCTCCTTCCTGAGGAATGGCGAGACAATGTACCCGCCTACATCCAGAGGGAATTGAGGGCCCTAGATAGCTGTCTCGACGCAGGTATCATACCTGTGATCGAGTACTGGAGGCAGATTGGGGAATTAAAGTTAATTGCCCACGAAAAAGCCCGTGCTATCCGGGAATCCGCTGATTTGAGCTTGAGTCTCCCCTCCCGGAAGAGGACCTAGAGGATTATCTGCAGGAAATCCTCACGTATGACCCGTATGGTCAATAGACAATGTCCCCATGATATGATTGGACGATGATGTAAATAGAGGTTGAGAATTTTAAGAAAAAGCCCAAAAAAAGGACAACATTGAAAGGAAAAATACAAAAAAATAGCATATTTAGAAAACTCAAAAATATCATGTTTTCTAGTTGTATATTGTAGTATGCACATAACTGTCAGTTTATATGTGGTCAATTTAACTTGTTTGAAGTTCTCAACATACAAAATAACCAAAAAGATTGTTATTGGAAATGGAAAGCTGTAAAGAATACTTAGTTGTACATTATATTGTGATTGTACATGTAGAACGTAGATCATGTTCATAAATTGGCAATATTGCTTGTATTGTACTGTAATTGTAGTATTGGTGGGTGAACGGATAATTCTGGCAAAGGAGTGTAAATAGGAAGAAATGAAGTATTTAACCTCGGATTTTGGAGCATTTTATATATAAAGGATAGCAAGAAATTACTAATTGTTAACTGAACATAATGTAAGCTACTATTGTGTATTAATGATTTTTGTATCGCATGTTTATGTCATGATTGTTTCACTAAACGGCTAGTACCTAGGATTCTTACACTGTGTATAGGTTTAGTGATTTGTGTATATTAGTTTTGTTACGTAGGATTAATGTGTATTGTATTGTCGCTGTTACCTTATATGTATGATTATGTTATGGACCATTTGCGTCAAGAACGAGGATAATTGGCAAAGTTGAGAATAATTCAAACCTCTGATAAACTAACTGAAGGGATCATGTTTCTCTAAGGGATGGTTTAGTGATCACTGAGATAGATACGAGAAGGATGTAGAAATCGGTATTTTATGATCTAGTATTTTAATGGTGTGCTGTGTTATATGTATATATTGTTATCGGTTATCCTTTGGAAAATGAAGATAAGGACGAGAGAATGAGTTAGGAAGGAATTTTGAGTAAATAAACAGCAGGGAATTGTTAGTTATGGAATTGATGTTAGTATTAACTTTAATTATTTTTGTGTTGGTAATTATTATGATGGTATCGCAATTGTTTAAAGTAACGTGAAACGGAAAGAATTTAAGCGATAATCGGTATTTATGAATTAATCTATTTCTGACTCTAAAAAAGGGACAAGATAACTACTGAAGGAACGATAAAAGATGCTCGCCGAGATAGGAGGAGCATGTGCCAAAGCCGAGATAGGCTAACGGCCTGAAAACAACGCCGAGATAGGCAGTTGTGATCAAGATAATCTAGTGATAGAATGAATTTGGTTTGAATTCAAAGAATAGTATAGTTGAAGTAAGATATATGAATTAGATATGAGAGGTGGTTGCGGAACGGACCCACAGAAGGTCGACCCCACCTGAAGAGAGATATGCAAATTAGATATGAGAGGTGGTTGCGGAACGGACCCACAGAATATTTAGTTAATATTTGGTTAAATTTTGTAATTTTGGTCGGAAACATGACTTGGGCTCATATGAAAGAGAATTTGATCCTGATTCCAAAAATCAAAACCCGACTTTTCAACTCTCAAAAATAAGAAAGTCATAAGCAAAAATGTTTTTATAAGATTACTTTTTATTTCGTAATCTTATCACTCCAAAAAGGAGTGTTCTAAAAAGGTTCTTTTCTTTGGTTTGACTTAAGTCAAACCTTTCCTTTTTTATTGTCTAGGAGGTTGTCTACCTCCTAGACTACACCTCAGTCAGGTGTTGTTTTCTTTTCCTCTCTATTCTGCTAGGCCTCTTTCTTCCAGGGCCTAGCAGTTGTCCTCGCTTGAACTTTTGGCCGAGGACAAGGCCAACCAAGAAAGAGAAGGAAAATAGTAATATCAGCCCAAGTCATACAAATTAGAGGGGGCTAATCTCCTTTATTATTAATATGAATATTAAAATAAGTAGCTAGATCTACGTAGGAAAACATGTAGTTTATTATGATATAGGTTTTAACTTACAGAAAATTGTGTATAAGTCGTAATAATTCGACAAAGTTATGAAAATTCACGAAGTTTTCCCTTTGGTTAGGGAAAAGGCAGCTCATGTAAACTCCTCCTGTTTGCGTGTGTGTGTGCGTGTTAAAGCATAAACTGTGGAGTAATACCAGCGATTAGGACTAAGTTTGTTTGATTATGCGCGAATGGTAAATGTGTGCGCGAAGCATAAAACTCATACCAAAACTTAGGTAGTACGTAGGAAGTATGATATTTCATGGTTGAGGCAAATAAGTACAATTAATTTAGTATAAACATGTAATTTTGGGGGTAGACTTAGTTAAGGGCCCAAATGCCAAATATGCAAATGAGGTACAAGCAATCAGGATCTTGGGTCATGGGGACTCCGTATTAGGTTCTGTTTAGCCGGTCTCGAGACATCCCCGATTCGTTCGCGTAAGTCACTCTTTGTTAAGGGTGCGGACGAATCGCATGAAGGAATCTCTAAAACGGTCAATTTGTGCTAAACTCATGAGTTTCCTATGGAAAATTTGTAGTTCTCATGATTTCGATGTTAAAATCACAGCAACCTTACGTAAGATTAGTACTAACGTCGTAATATTTAGCATTATGTGTCGCCTTTTTAATTTCGAAACAACAAATGTGTCGTTATTGTCATTTTCAGCCAAAAAGTCAGATTCTGTTCAAGTTTAGTTGTAATGGAATTACAAGTTGCATGGAATTGCAGGAAATTGTCTAAAAACAGCATTTTTGCTAAACTGCCTCCAGAACATTAATGTATTGTTCGAATCTTTCACTTCTGTATCAAAATTGTCAGGAAATTCAATTATCATGACTAAAAAAAAGTTTAGTTTAAATTTCGCAAGTTCAGCTTTGATCTCAGAAAGCCAGAAAGTGAGTAATGGTTGCTGGGTTCGAATCCCGCACCTTTAACTTGTATTAATGGGTTTTAACCCATTTGATTCAGGTGCGGAAGTGAGCATCTATCCTGCCGGAATCACGCTTCATTGGTCTAGTATTTGGAGCCTCAGAGCTATTAATTTGGTCAGATAATTATTTGGTATTCAGTCCGGAGAAGGACGTGTTCAGCGATTTGATTTTTGGATCGGACACAGTTGTTTAAGGTACTTTGAGAGTCAGATCGGACGATTTTGCAACGGTTAAGGCAGGAACGATTGCAGATACAGCACCAGAATCTAGCGTGGGACCTAAAACCTAAAGAAGAGAATTTGACACTTGATTTTGATTATTCTAAATTGAACGTTATTCTTTCGATCCCAAAAGATGAGCTTTACTCTGATTTTCGTCATTCTTACCGAGGGGATTGTTATCCCCACCCTTCTGGCCTAAACTATTCTATATTCTGGAACGAAGATAGGAAGACTAGAAAGAAGATAAATTAATAATTTATATTAATTAATTGTTGAAGTTTATATAACCGTACCAGGCATCCCCCAACCAGACCGACCCCCTGTGTTAGACCCCTCAGGTTCTCCGAATAGCATCCGGGAACAGTGCGCTGTGTGCTCCGCTACAGGAGATTGGAACAGCATTCTTGGGCTCACCCAAGGACCGGAATTTGTGTGTATTTGTTAATTTTAATTAATTATTATTATTATTATTATTATCATTATTATTATTAATTATAATTAGTGTTGTCCTTGTTCTAAAGGACTGATAAAGAGATAGACCGCACGAACACAAGCATATAGGGAAAGCACAGAGTTTAGCAGTAGGATACCATAGCTGAGAACAAGAGTACAGAAAGAGAAGAAGAAGAAGTAACGACGAAGAGTCATAATCTAAAGTCTTGTCCCTCAACTAAAAGTAATTAAAAATTTACCTCAGAACTGGCAACTCTGGCAACCCTGTAACCTGTATTTTGTATCTCTAAACCTATATTCAGTAGATTGTCTCACCCTATTGTTGATATTATCGTTAGCATTGTTTATTATTATTTTATTATATAATCATTGTAATTGTTGAGAATTATATTAATTCTTAATAAATTGAAGTGTGTCTCAGAAAGCGGTTAACCTAGGGCACAAACATTGGACAAAGCCACTGGATCAGGACCAACCTTTTCCCTGTACAAGTAAGTGAAGGATCTCGAGTTAGAGATCCCAATCCCTGATCATCAAAGGAGCCAAGAAGAGCCATTTAGCCCGATATCTTGATCAGTTTATCAAGATACGTATCGGAACTCACTGTTGTGAACTGATACCGTCAAGCCTCGAAGAAAGACAAGCATCGACCCCGCTTGTCTCTATTGATATCCAGCGAATCACTCCCCCCTTGCTAAACGAACTCACAACTAAGACCCCATCAGGGTTGGCTACAAGGATACCCAATTTTGGACAAATCACCTTTTGGAAGTGCTGTGTCTAAGTTTGCTGACCCCAGCAGACGCGCCGACCCTCCGTGTAAAGGATCGAGTTGCTACCGAGCCCTACCCAACTAGGTTGAACAAGGAACAAGGGAAAAGCAAATTTTAATTCAGATCAAAGCAACTTCATTACAAATGATAAGAATTTTTGGTTTTTGACATTATACTATCAGTAGATAGTAGTGGATACATCAGATTGGTTGTTATGGATGGAATGAGGGTGCAAAATCGAACATTTTTGCTTTTACAACTTTCAATCTATCTCTAGTGGTTAGTCAGTATAAGCCAAAAACGAATTTCGGGGTCAAAAAACGGCCATTTTCGAGGAAATCAGTTTTTTCAAAATTACTGCCAAATTGCACGGACAATTTTCGTATATTTGTGCTCAATGGATACGCGGTCTAATTGCCAATTTTATTGCCTATTAGTTGGGATTCGTTGCTTTAAGCTAGAGATTTGGTCGAGAAACCATTTTGGCAAAACTGCGATTATTTTGTTTTGAACATCGAATTCTCAAAAACTATCCAAAGGATTTGCCTGATTTTTGGCTGTATGAAAATTCGCCCTATTGCGGAAGGATATCTTTCTTGATTTGAGCTAAAGCACCTACAGCTGCGAGAAAACCGAATACAAAGTGGTGAAATTTCGTGTCACCGCACATTTGTCGGATTTTCTGTAGTATTGAGGCTTGTTAAGCCAAATCCAAAAAAATGTCCCTTATCCCATGTCCTTCATATCATGGCACAAGAGAAAATTTTGGTCGATTCCACAGTTTTGAAAAATCTATGTTCAAACATTTTTGGTCTGTATTCAGCCTATCAGATATCAGTATGCCAGAAAATTTTTGCTAGTTTTGTGCTAATTTTGCTAGTTTCGTAAGCTCATGGGAATGCACAGGTTATAAGCTTTAAAATGATGTATAAAGCACTTTCCAACTCCCAAAATTACGAAAGTCATGGATTTTCAAAAAATCACCACCAAAGCCCTGCACAAAAGGATACCACCACCTTAAACGTTTTTCGAAAGTGTACAGATTATTTACAGATATAGTTCAAAGTTGTATATAATTCCTGATTCTAGAACTAATGAAATCAATTCAACGTCCTAAGACTGTTGAGATCAATGAAACCAATTTTGCCTGCCTAGTCTTTGGCAGTATGTAACATTCCGATTAAATTCTTCAGTTTGCACGGCTTAAAATTGTTCTGGCGAAAGGTTTTTGTCAAATGAGCCAAACGATAGCCACGCCGAAGGCGTGCGCGGATGGCCACGCGTGACGGCCCATCCCCACACGAAAAGTACTTAAAAGATAGAGGAGACTTTTCTGATTCAGAATATACTAATCTGAGCTCAATACGTTGCGTGGTTAGCAAATTATGAGCGTTTAAAGTTGAGAGGTTAAGTTTTCCATGGCTTCCATTGGCAGCATTCTATGTAAACTTATATATACAGTCATAACAATATTGCATATTTATCATCACTACTTGTTCCCCAACTTCATAATCCCATTTACTCGATATTGTGTAAAACCTGGAAAATCAATACTGGCTTACAGTAACCACAAACTTTGGATGCAACAATATATAGCGAAGAATTTGCCAAAATTCCCTTAATTACGATAAAAATCGCTAACAACCCACACAACCTGATGCGAGCAAACCTCGACCGTTTCAAACCGTAATTGGCAAGACAAATGAAAGACAAACGAAACAATTGTCACTACAGCACCTCCGACCCGAAAAATTCGGGCCTGAGGTGGGAGTCGAACCCACAACCTTTGGCGAAGTCAGTAGTATTTTTGCTTGGTTTGGGTTTGGTAATCCGAGGCAAGTCGTTTCGGACAATGGGCCTCAGTTTACTGCTTCCGACGTTCTGAGAATTCTTGCTGAAGAATGGAGTGGAACAAATTCTGGTGGCGCCATATCATCCGAGGCCAAATGGCCTAGCCGAACGGTTTGTCCAAACTTTCAAGAATGCCTTGGAAGCTTCGAAGGGAGAACGGGTCGGTGTGAAGCTGCGGCTGGCTCATTTCTTACAACGATACCGCCAGACACCTCATTCCACGCCGGGTGAGTCTCCTAAACTGATGTTTGGTCGTGAAATGATAACATCGTTGGATGCACTCTGCCCGGATGTAAGGAAAAGGTTCAGAAACGCCAACGTCAACAGAAATTGGATTATGCCAGGCACGCTAAGGATCGTAAGTTCCGCCTGGGTCAGGAATTCTGGGTATTAGAGTACAAAAACGTGGGCACAGGATATCATCACTGATATCTCCAGTCCGGTTTCATACGTTGTACGGGTGGGTCAGCTCCGATGGACAGGCCAGGTGGACCATCTCCGGGATGCTGTTCCTGAGTCCTCCTCCGTTGACGACTCCGATCTACCGTTTGGATAACGAAAACTACTTTCCCCTGAATTCACCAGCTCATCGTCATCCCCAAACCTCCGCCTATGCCAGCTGCCAATCCTCCACTGGTCAGTAACGACGCAGGTCTCAGCAGATCTACGTGATAGCATTTGGCTCCAAAGAAGCTGCATTATCCGAATCTTGGACAACCGATCCAGGAAAGATTTCCTCAATAAAAATTACGGAACTCTTGACTCATCGAGGGAGGAGTGATGTAGTGTTTATTCACTGTAATGTGAATATGCAAATGAGCTTTACTGCAATCAAACACCTAAAGCTCATTTGCATATTACTGTAGTTGAGCGCTATATAAACAGCACATTTGTTGTAAATTTCGCCAGTTGCTACAGAAACGGTATCCCACATCCTTTTCCACTGCCCCCTCCATAACTCGGCCAGGGACACGGTATGGCAACGGGTCCCCAATCTCTACACTTGCCTCTACGGATCACTTCCACAACTCCGCGACACTTGCCATTTTGTGAGACTGGCAAAGCTGGATATATAATACAGGACAAACGGGATGGCACCGGACAGACATTGGCTTACCCATCATATATGCTTACACTACCACAGGAGACAGGAAACAGGTAAAACCCGACCAGTCAGCAGGGACCGGATGCCAGACCCTGCTGACAACAACATCATCTACTTCAGGTATGCCAACCCGCTATCTGGTGACACCTTCGAGGATGAGTAAGGACGGTCGGAGGTCGACCAGGACAGGTCAGTACCGCCTCAGTGAGGTGACCACACCGGTACACCTCACTAGGTGCCAATGTTTAGCCTTCTGTGCTGACTTCAATGGTTTGTCCAGCTTGCCGGCACATAAAAGTGTGGGGGTGACTCTCTGGTATAAAGCTTCCTACATCCAATGTGGATAACCCCGACGCAGTCGGAGTTATTCACCTTGGTTGTCTCTATTGAGAGGCCTCGCGACAGCTCACCAGCTAGCGGGCGGGAAGTGAATTCTATCTACCTACCTACCTGTTATCTCTTCAGTAAAATTTGCAGTTGGAGAAAGCATGCTCTAAATTTTACAGTATCTCCCCTCATACTTTGTCAAAGTTATAGGGACAGAAACGTAAATGTGGAGTTCCTACGACAAGTCGGACATCTCTAATGCGCATTCAGGACTCAGGAGTAGGCATAATCTAGGTATTGAGCAAATATCACATGGTAGCAACTTCATAATTTACAGGAGCGTTCTCTAAGCTTTAATTACAAACTCCATTACGCTTAACAATTATACTACGGCGAATAATTGCAACACTACGTCATGTTGCTCACGCAGAATTTCATCTTTACGTTGCTCCTTGTAAGTCAAATCCTGTCTGGCGCACATCTCAGCGAACTTGTTTGCCTGATTATCCCGAATTTCGCTAATGATGACTGATTTGGCAGCACGAGAGGGACACAAAGCGAATCCTCTAGTTTGCATAGTAGATTAGTGCTCAACAAGCGTTGGAGAAAACTGGTCGCATATTGACAAAAACCACATTTTTAAACAAAACTTCACGTTGCACATTAATTGCCAAGCCTCGACCAATTTGCCTCTGTGGCTGTTGTGGGGCATTCAAGGCGACTGCCTTCGTTTATTGATATGATTTGCGTATATCTCGAGTAATAATTATAAGTTCAATTTCAATTTCAACGAAAATGTCGGATTTTTGACCCGAGCAGCTGGAACCGATTCAGCCCGACCAGCCTGAGTGACTCAAAGCCATTCACGGATCGGCGATACTAAGGCAGACGCACACTTGAGTCTTAAATGATGTGCACTGATGTCCACTACTCGGGCAGACGCACACCTTGTTTAACATTAAATTCTGCTGGCAGGAAAAAGACGTGCATCTACTAAGGCAGACGCACATCTTACAAGATTGCACATTTCGTGGACAAACCTCATTACAATTACATTACTGTGGTGAGGTTCTACAGTATTCAGTTGCAGTTTGCAGATTATTGACCTCTCGACATTGATGAATGAGGTGGTAAATAACCTAATGAAAATAGTTAGCATGAACAATGCACCCCTAACTTTTGGTGAAACTAAAAACCAAGCTAACGTGATCTTGAGTTAGGTCTTTGAAAGGCCAATAACATCAGGTTGTCTCAGCTTCCCATTTATAATCGCAATGCCCTCCCAAATTATGCAACTATAGGCGACATGTCGTCACAAATGTAGCATGAATGTATTGTTTCGAGCCATTCATACATGAAGTTAAAAATTTGCATTTTATAGTTTCACACTTTCAGGAAAATTTGTGGCAACATTGTTCCTGCTATTTTCATTAAGTCATTTACAACCTCATTCATCAATGTCGAGAGGTCAATAATCTGCAAACTGTAACTGCATACTGTAGAACCTCACCACGCAGTAATATAATTGTAATGAGGTTTGTCCACGAAATGTGCAATCTTGTAAGGTGTGCGTCTGCCTTAGTAGATGCACGTCTTTTTCCTGCCAGCAGAATTTAATGTTAAACAAGGTGTGCGTCTGCCCGAGTAGTGGACATCAGTGCACATCATTTAAGGCTCAAGTGTGCGTCTGCCTTAGTATCGCCCACGGATCGAATCATTCCGATACACTGGGTAATGATACAAAATATAATTCTAGCACCACTCTACTTCGGTGAGTACAGTCCTTCATCCAACTGATCTGTTCAGATTAGTCAAGGAGAGGCTGGCCTAAAATTTAATCCAAGTCTCTGTACTCGATTTGTGCCCAGTTACCTCCCTCGCAATAATCAAGAATGCTTTGATTAGTGGCGCCTTTCATGTCTGAAGCTATATTCCATTCGTATTTGACAAAAGAGGGCCCCCTAAATAGGTACAACTACGAACACGCACTCATTTATTAAAAGTCTGGCAGGAAAACAAATCAAATAGGTCACATATTACTATCTTAACACTAAACTGCATTACACTGTACGTAGATAAACCACTTCAGAGTCAGAATTACAAAATTACTCAAAACAACACGCGCTTTTATGTTTTTCCGAATGATATTTAGGTCCAGGGGCCAGTTTCATAAAAATGTTCTCGAGTTCTCGAGTCTAGTAGCTAAACTACGCTGGAAGTTTTCGAGATCCGCAAGCCGCATTGAAAGTTACGCTGAAAAAGTTCTCGAGTTCTCGAGTCAAGTTCTCTGGTCGATTTCCACCAGAGAAAATTTCGCCAACTTGAGACTTACTTGAGAAATTTTTGAAAATCTAAATTTGTAAATTTTTCTTCCTCTTTCAATAACTTCTGTAATTGACTCAATAAATCACCATAAAATTTTCCGTAGATACTTTTACATATAATTTTTAATAGAGAAGAGGCTTTTGTCACTGAAAACAGACTACTCGAGAACTTGAGAACTCGAGAACCCGAGACGGTTTTTTATGAAACTGGCCCCAGGTGACACATGAACCCAATAGGCTAGACTAAAGTACACATTAAAGTATTAAAGTGTATGTACACAATTCCAATACATTTGCTATCCAATCTTATTATATACCTTTAATACAAAAGCACGTAACAGTTCCAACTACAATAAGAAAAAACAACAACTGTTTAAATACCAATTAAAGGTGCCTATACGTACTTATTATTCTACAAATTAAGAACTGATGTTTTTAGCTTCAAATCAGTGGATCAGTGGATCACTGAAGACCCTCCCTCCCGAAGGACGTAACAAAAAAATTGCAAAGCGGTCTCTCAACAACAATAAGCACGAACCCAACCCTTCCCACCTGGCGCCCAAAACCTACAAGCTTTGCTGTTCGATGGAGGTCTGTGCCTCCAAATATGAGCAGAGTAGCAGACATAAAACAGTAAAAATAGCCTCCCAACTACAAACACGAAGAGAATGAGCCCAACAAGTTTCACACAATATGCAAATGACTCGCAACCATTGCAGGAGCACAAAACGGTCAGCCAGCGCTGCTATGTATACTAGAGAAGTTCAGCGTTAAGAAAACGGGAGGAGCATCAAGGATAAAATTTATTCAAAAATGTCTTCTTTATCACAAATATACTGAACAATATCTCTGGGAGTGACAAGGCGCTCTGCATCACCGTCCGGGATTTCAATCTCTGAAAAGAGCAAACACATACAAATTACAGGCATTTTTTAGGAGTTCGAAAAGGTGGGAGGGGGAACCCAAGGATACTATGTATACCTAAAGTGTTATCCAAAAATTAACATTTTTAAAGTATAAACGCAAAACTAGCTGATGTTAAGGTTAAAATGAGCTTGATAGTCCATAAATTAGCTAAAAATGGGGGCAATTTCTGATTTTTCCACCTCGAAATCTTTCTTAATTTCTCGAGATACCTTTGGGCGACCGCCAAAAAGTGGGGGATGGATGCTGGAATTATTTGAAGACACGTCGCTATAAAACGATGTATGCATGAATGTGTTTATTCTGAGAAAGGGGTGGACAAGCATGGGGCTCCAGTTCCAGCTGAATTCAGGCTTTCACACAAAGCCGGCTAAAGGTGATAAATGATTAGCTATCACCTATTCTTCCCTTCCCTGATAGCAACCTTTTTAAGAAGGGAATCGACCTTTCTACTTTCTCTTTCACTGCAATACAATATTCTCGTCTGCAAAGTACCCAGGCAACAAGTTCGCCGCTTTCTCTGTCAGTTCTGCACAGTACATTCTGAATTTCTATTACCAGAATCTAGATTTCAAGGACACACCTTAGGAATATATACGTAGGTTTCGAAATTGTTTTAACCTGAAAATTGCCAAAATTTTTTGCATTAATTGTTATCGAAAGAAAAGTTGCCAATCAATACTATGAAGTATTGTAACTGATCAGTAGTTTAGCCAATAGTATACAGCATCGGTGTATCAGAATTGCTCAACAAATTCCAGTCCAGTCTAGCAAGACTTCCCAATTCCTTATTCATAATCCTTAAGTTGCACAAAAGGTTTAGCTACCGTTGGGCACAACTTTTTCATACCGTGCAGATATCCGCCAAATTTCCGTGAACCCGGAAAATTTTTCGATTCCAAAGAAAATTTCCAATTTCAACATTTTCATTGAATTTCTAGCACGTTAGCGCAGCTACATGATCCTGAGTTTCAAAACAGTTTCGCACAAATATATACACGTAGCTTTCTAAATTTGAAAAGTGTGCTGTAAAGGTTCGCCAACTCTTTATCAATTTGTTTAAATTCCTCCCTGTCCTGAGAACGCCCCCCCCCCTCCTAGACCTTAGTCCTAGAGCCAAAAGCAGAGAGAGAGAGAGAGAGAGAGGTGTGATCTTACGAAACTCATCCTCAATGGCCATGATGATCTCCACATGATCCAAACTATCCAGACCCAAATCCTTCATCAGATTCGTGTCCAGGGTGAGCTGAAACAACAAAAGAACACAACAAAATGTACAACACAAAACAGTGACGAGAGTAACGCACGTAATAAACGCTGAACTCGTTTCGTGAACATTATATTATGTACAGAGTTACGGCTGTAACAATACAACAGATATTATTGAAGTCTAGCAAACTTAAGGGGGGGTCCATTTTTTGGTCATTTTTTCGACTTTCTCCGATGTCGCTCATTTTTACATCATAGTCCAAACTGTATATTTTAACGAGTTTTTGAAATTAAAGTCGTAAGTCTTACGGCTGTTGCGTAATTTGACCTCAAAGTTGAGATTTCATGTGTTGATCATAGGAAATGTGAAAAGTTTTCCCTTTTTCACGTGCGCCAGAGAAATCTCGCGAATGGCAAATAGGATCCGCCCAAACTTTATATCATATTTTTGCCATGTTTCCGAGCTGTGATTTGTAGGAATCAGAATTTTGATTTAGGTCTTTAAAGAATTTTAATGAATTTTTGAAATATAAAAATTTGGCACCAAATTTAACAGACATCAAATTTTAATACTTCAAAAATTCATTAAAAATTTTTAAAGACCTAAATCAAAATTCTGATTCCTACAAATCACAGCTCGGAAACATGGCAAAATATGATATAAAGTTTGGGCGGATCCTATTTGCCATTCGCGAGATTTCTCTGGCGCACGTGAAAAAGTGACAACTATTCACATTTCCTATGTTTAACAGATAAAATCTCAACTTTGAGGTCAAATTACTCAACAGCCGTAAGACTTACGACTTTAATTTCAAAAACTCGTTAAAGTATACAGTTTGGCTATAAAATATGTAAAAATGAGCGACATCGGAGAAAGTCGAAAAATGACCAAAAAATGGAACCCCCTTAAACTGGATAAAAAAAGTGAATTTTGTGGAGAGTTTATTATTCAAGTTAAGACAGACAATGTATAGATTTTCTAAAAGCCCAGAAATCAGAGATTTTCAAAATTTGAAAAAACTGTAGGAAAAGAAATATGTAATAAATGAAAATTAGTCGAATTTATAGAATGGAATGAACAACCATATCAAATTAAAGATCTCGAACAGGAGAACGCGAATGTGCATAAATGAAGTGGACTAGGACGGCACGTAGTTCCAGCGGGCACAAAGCCCGAAAAACAAAAGTTGTTCCGATCGATACTAACCTGGGCTCATTGGAAAATTCTCATCACTCTGAGTAAAAGTTATAATAATTGAACCATCGCTCAAACATGCTGTCTGCGAAAAGTTATCCTCCTTTCCACACGCAAAAATGGGCAATTTGGAGTCTATTGGATGGTTTAATCCAGGCCAGCAACGGCTGTGAGCTGAATCAAGTCAAGCCATTGTGTTACATTTTGTGTCTCAACACTATATATACATAAGCCTGCAAATTTGGAGCTTTGGATCTTTACGCATGCGTAAGATAAGCTAATTTAAACGAATTTCAAAAGTTCCGCCGTGTCGGTTCCTTTAAAGGTTTTGAAATCTCTAACTTCTGGGCTTTCAGAAAATTACATTTCTGGGCTTTTTCTACACGGGGTGTGTGGGAGGGCCCCCCCACTCACCTTGAGCTTGAGGTGCCCCAGATCATTAGCGTAACCAGAAAAAAATTTCGGAGGGGGGCAAGCTAAGAATGCTCTGAAACTTCTAACGCCACTATTCACTAAACAGTTGGTGGAAATTTTCAAGCAAAATCTGGAGCTTTTTGAGATATTTTCGTAGAAAAGTAGCGCCGCAGGCTAAAATAATTCGAAACATTTATTCGCGCTGCTGCAACTCGTTAAAACTTTTTCTTTTGTCTCCGATTTCGGGGGGGGGCATGCCCCCTCGCCCCCCCCTGGCTACGCGCCTGCCCCAGACAATGCCAAATTTGAAGGATTTTTGGTAAAAATTGTCAAAACTTTTCCGGCTCAGCCGGAATTCTTTGGTCTAGAATCGATTATTTTGTTACTAAAACTTGATTTTTGAGCACATTCTAGCTTAGATACAGCAATATACGCAGAAAACAGGCTATTTTTACGTCATTTGTAGAGCATTTTATCCCCTCCTACTGGGGAGACTCCCCCTTTCCCACCCCACTTTTTCGCCTAGAAAAAGCCCATCACTGTCTGACCTAACGAGAATACTAATAAACTCTCCACAAAATTCACTCTTTTGGAAGTTTAAGTTTGCAAGGTTACTGAACGACAGAGTCTGAGCTTTATGAAACTTCTACACGAGACAGAACCACAAGAGATAGGAGAACCTTCTCAGCATCAATTTTATCATAAAGTTGAAGGACCAACAAAATTCGTTTCCCAATAAGATCAATGGTTAGGAGCTGCTTTTCTGGCATGGCCGCGAGGGCACTGGTATGGAGGCTGCGTCGAATCTGCAAACGACAACAGACACACACAACTACGCAATTAACGACGCACAACCAGAAGCGGTCAGTCCCCATTTAAAAACCCTCATATTCTGTTTAGAGGAATGTCTGCCGTATTAAGCCAAACAGTGGCCCACCCAATAAAACGCCCATGGGAGTTTTTTCGGGGGGGGACGGTGTGCACTTTCTTTGGATTTCTCAATGTTCACTTTCATGACTCTGAAAACTAAAACAGAAATAAGGTTGTGACTGAAGCTACTTCAAGGCTTAGAATCAATCGAATGTTGTTTGAATATACATGTGAGCAACTGACAATTGCCAAGCAGCTTGTCAGCAGCAGAAATTTATTGAAAATTGGCAAAGCAGTAACTGTAAGACGGTTTTCAAAAAATAGCCCATGGGCGTTTTTTTCTGGGAGTGGGCGCTTTTTTGGATTATATACTAAATTCAAATCCTAAATTCTCGAATCCGGAAAAATGCCCACGGGCCACTGTACTGTTTGGCATAATACGGTACCAGTACGTACCCTTACGGTCCAGGGCTCAAGCAACATATATATATATATATATAAACATTTCTTAGACATTTAAAGCGGACACCTGTTTTCGAAACCATTTTAGACCCATTTGACCAACTATTTCGTACACCTTTTACACCTTCATTTGTAATCCCCCTCCTATAGCAGATGTTTTCTGGAAGCAATCCACCTAGCCAACTCTACGCTAGGCCAATTTAAGATTTTTTAAAATGCTTCCAGCATTAACAGCATCACAACAAACAACTGTCGTTTGCAAATTCGACACAAACCACTCCAGTCCAGGTAAACGCGTAATTACGACCACCGCAGTCCTCCAGGAACTGCTAGTTACATCAAGAGTACATAATCATGCTAGGTATGCTCGGTTCATTAACTCGGGAGCCCCCACCCCCGCTAACTCCGGAGGGTCCCACTTTGCACCAATTACACGCTTTCATATAAGCGTGTGCCTGCTCGCTGATTGGCCCACTAGTCTAAAGCTTACTGTAGGTTATTTATTAGTTATTTTAATTAATTAATTATAACTTTAATTAGGTTATATAGTACAATCAAAAAACAAATTCGACAACATTGTAGCATTTTTCTGCTCTTTTCAATGATCTAAAAATTGTTACACAATACAAAAATTCGCAGGAATGTAGAGGGCAACAATTTTTATATCATTGGAAACTGGGCTTATTCTAGGGATTTTTTCTTGTGGGGGGGCTCTTTGGGGGGCCCTCGGGGGGCTAGTCATTTTGGGGGGGGGGGGGCAAAAATTTTTCAAAATTTTTCTAAAAACATGCTAAAAATTGCGCTATTTTTATAGCAATCGCCAAAAATAAGCGGATTTAGTGCTTAAATAGGCAAAAATCGACTAAAAAACCTAAAAATTTTTGAAAATTTGGCCTTCTGAGCGTTTTTTTCAGGGCAAAAGTTGGTACCAAAAGGGGCACCCACTTTTTTGGGAGGGAAGGGTGTTTATGGGGGGCCCCCACCCCCTCCCCCCAGTAGAATAAGCCCAGGGAAAAAGCAGAATTAAGTAAGCCTTAGACTAGTGGGCCAATCAGCGAGCAGACACACGCTTATATGAAAGCGTGTAATTAGTGCACTGGGTTTTCTCTAGCCCAAAAACGTGGGGGGGGGGGGAAAGTGGGGGGGGGATCCCCCCCCCCCGGGGGGGGGGGGGGGAAGACCCAAAGGGGGGGGGTGCAATAAAATGGGCTAAAAATGCTAAAAATGCGGTAAAAATTGCGTGTTTTCTACGTATACTGCTACATCTAAGCTAAAAAGTGCTCAAAAATCAAGATTTAGTACCAAAATAGACGATTTTTAACCAAAAAAGTCCGGCGGAGCCGGAAAATTTTTGAGAATTTTGTCCAAAAATCTAAAAATTTGGCATTTTCTGGGCACCTTATAGTGAGTGGGGGGGGGAAGCCCAAAAAAGTGGGGGGGGGGAACGAGTGGGGGGGGGAAGGGGTCGAGTGGGGGGGGAACCCAAAAAGTGGGGGGGTCCCCCCCCACCCCCCCCGCTAAGGAAAACCCAGGTGCAAAGTGGGACCCCCCGGAAGTTACGGGGGGGGTCCCGAGTTAATGAACCGAGCATACCTGGCATATGTACATGCTAGTGTAAGAGTTTCATAGTCTTTATTATGTACTCTTGGTTACATAACCACATGATGGTGCCGCCCACAAGATGGCATATAGGTACGCTAACTGTGAGCTTCAGCACGTTTCAAACAGGCACAAAGCAATGTTTTGTACTGCATTAAAGATGGCTCACGTATTTCAGGATCTAAAATGCCTTTACATGTGAAATAATTAGTTGTGTAACAGTTTTCAAGCAGTATGTATATATATACGTTCGTATAGTATATATATATATGCATGCATACGTGTAGGTTACACAGTAAGCAGTGTTGTCCGAGATATATACGTACTTGGACATCTTTGGGAAGTCTGTCAAAGGTCCGGATGGCTTTCAGTGTCCGCTCTTCCGCTTCCGGGGGATCCGGACGCTTGGGCGGGTCCGGAGGCGTTCCGGACACCATAATCTTGTACCATCTCTAAAACGAGATGTGATTGTGATACGAAATTGGGACATTCCAGACAGACAGGTTCACATAGGTTAGCATTATATACGTATAGAAGTGCGGATTTACAGAAGTCTACAACTGTTATGGAAAAATGACAACGGAACCCTTTTGTGCGACTTTTTGCCACCCATCATAAGTAAAACACTCCATTTCCTGAAGTGTACTTATAAATACACATTTATTCCCGATTAAAATACTATGCACCTTTAATATTATTATTGCAAAAGGCTTTAATATTTTATCATTGCAAGCTAATACAGAAGACGATTAAAGTAAAAATTACAGGAGAAACTAAGATCTTGAACACCAAAACTCTTCCATAAATTCCAAGCAATGTTGGTCCCGGGTTGCAGGTAATCAGTGTTTAGAAGCAGCTAATGCACTTTTTATGCCTTTATATGCCATTTCATGGTGATAAAGGAATGAAATTTGTTATAACATACTTCTTCCAAACCCCCATCGAGGCTAGCCCATTTGAAGTACAACCGAATGCTGACTTTACTTGGTGGTATAGAAAGTACCGGCCAAGCCCTACATGCTGCTACGTATGTAAACCGCCTGGCTAGCTATATACTATTTGTAGCAAGTAATAATAACCTTATTTCGAAAATCATCTTTCTTTCCCACCCCCGATTGTCGATAATGTGCTTGCAAGTTAAGGCCAGTTTACACCACCAAACTTTCGCCAAACCAAACCTTGACCAAACTCAAGTTTGGCAAAAGTTTGGTGGAAGTTTGATGGTGTAAACGTACACCAAATGTCCACCAAACTTCCACCAAACTACCACCAAACTGCCAAACTAAGTTTGGTCCCATAGCAAATTTCACCAAACGTTTGGTGAAACTGACCAATAAGAATCCACCAAAAAGTCACATGCCTGTGTCTGTGCTATGTATATACACTTGCATAGATATTCTTAATGCATTTGTTTCCGGCCTTCGTCACCTTTTTTGTTTTAGTACTATTTATTTGTGTTGTTTCCGAGGGATTTAAAAAGACTGTTTCCAGTCTTCAGAATTAAAGTATGTAATGCATTGGAAAGCAGTATTGGAAATATTAAATGGAAAATTGAATAAGAACTACTAAAAATTAGAAAAGGAAGTATTGTACTAAAATTTTGCTAGAACCAAGTTTTGTATTTTGCCACTTGACTGTCACTTTTACCAGTCAATAGAACCAATGTTAACCTTTTAATGTTCCAATCGTTTACAATTTGCTTTAAAATTACCAGAAAAACATCTGTGAATGGGGAAGCCTCTAAACTCAGGCCACCTATGAAAGAACCATTTTAATATCGACAATCTGGAAGAAACTGTTCAAATAAGTTTAAGTTGGCACTCATATTCTCTTTAATTTCATTGATTCCCTCCTAAAGTTTGGTGAAAGTTTGGAGGAAGTTTGGTCAAACGAAGTTTGGTAGTGTAAACACAAAGTTTGCCAAACAATTTGCACCAAACTTGAGTTTGGCCAAGGTTTGGTTTGGCGAAAGTTTGGTGGTGTAAACTGGCCTTTAGGGCAATTTAAAGTTTCAAACCACACTTCGCCGAAAAGGGTTCAGTTCGTAATGGAAGATTGTATTATGCAAAAGATCAAAAGATCCGGCTATCCCGGAGTCGTTCTAGCACTGAAATATAAACCAACCAACAGCATTAATTTGCCGTGTCGCTCAACCGAAATTTCGCCACAATTTTCACATGCTCTGGTACAGGGTTTTTTTTGTGCATTTTACTGTGCATATGCACACTTTTTTCCAAAATGCACACTCGAATTTAAAAATGCACACATAAATGCACAGTCAAATTTTGCTTCCGCTAACCACAAAATGCTCTAAAAAATTTCCAAAGTGCTTTAAATTTAAAAAAAAGCTCTAGCTTTTAGCTGGGGGCTGCCGCCCCCAGACCTCCGCTTTTTCTTACGTACTATTTTTCGGTCATGGCATCGTCGCTACAACCTTTCTTTGTTTTATTCTTCCTCACTAAAGCCACTAATTATTGAAATATTTTTGCTTTAGATTGTAAGTATATATTTATACTAGTGTCAGTGTGCGTTCCTTCATCGTCAAAAATAAAACGCTGGATTAAGCCAATTTTTCTTAAAGCATTTCTTCACATTTTCTTCCTCTACAACGGTTCGACGTGTGCAATGCTAGCTCTCTTATTGCCGTTTGTTAATCTGTTAAAATGGTAAGAAGTTGTTCATAAAAATTTCTTTCGTGTTCAAAATTCCAAAAAAACTCCCAACTTATGGGGAACTCCGCCCCAGACCTCCCCGGCGTCGACTTTCAATCTAATTTCTGCATTATGTATATATGTGTTAGATGTTATATTAAATGGCGACCCGCAGAACAGGGCTGAATTACACCAATACGTAATTTCAGCTCGGATTTTATCGTTACCTTGAAGAAATTCTTGAATTGTATAAGTAAATTTGGCATCAAATTGACAATCCTATGTTGATTTTATGTTATTCACAATTTTGCGCTTAATAGGTTCACAGCATTGCAGATGTCAAAAACCCGACACCTATATACGTTAGTTGTATAGTTCTGCATTTGCCTAAGTATCAGTATATGTGTGCTAACCAGTTAAGATTTAAAATAGTCATCAAAACATCAACTAAAGCGTGGGATTCCAGTTGAAGTCAAAAATGCGTAGGACACAAAATTACGGCCAAAAATGTACGTTATAGTTCAAAATAAGCAATTTTTTAAAAATGCACACATTTTTTTCCAAAATGCACACTATTTTTTAAAAATACAAAAAATGCACACGTCGCAACCAAAAAAACCTGCTCTTGGTAGGCTCATCACCGAAAATTTTCAAAATTTTGTAAATTTAAACACCGAATATCTCTGTCACAAGGGGCGTATCCAGGGATTTTTGAGAAGGAGGGGGTTACGGACACAAGTACTAGAAAAGGAGGGGGTTCCAACCATAAAAGTCTACCTTTTGTAATAAAGTTTGCGTATATTTTCCCCAAAACTGGGGGTTTGTTCAAAGTTGGGGGAGGCGCCCACCACACCCCCCCACAGTATAAACTGTGCCCCAGATGGTGATGTGATATATACGTGTCGTGATGATCCGACATATAGTCAGATCCGGGAAAAACACCCCCCAATAAAAATTAAAAAAAAAACCTTGCCGCCCTGAAACCGAGTAGGTCCGGTGGGTGAGTGCAACCCAATGTGTGAACGGAACAATGTGCAAATGGAGAACAGCTGTGTGAAGGGGTCCTCGAGGTAGTGGATTGTCCCCTTTACTATTTGTGATCTTCATTAATGATATAGATCCGAGAGAATTCCACCTGGCGTTGAGATCAGCCTATTTGCAAACGACCTTGCAGTGTGAGTCTCAGCACAGTGACCTAGCAGTTGCAGAGGCTAAAGTTCAAACTACTTTAGGATGCCATAGCTCTCTGGTCCAAAACTTGGAAGCTCAGTAATCAACGTGGGAAAATCAGAATATACCGTATT
>JASAND010024486.1:0-57201 GCA_030248195.1 Trissonchulus latispiculum
TTAATCCAACTCAGTTCATTACATTTTTAGCTGTGGTGCTGGAAGAAATCACAGTAAGTTAGGTTTTCTATTCAATGGAGGGATTGGACAGCGCCAGACCCAATAGTGTTCGAATAAAACATACATAAATAAAATAAATAAAAGCATTCACGCGAAGTGTTCAAGGAGTGGCTGTGTATGTGCTTAAATTCCTCAAGTTTATGTTTATTGACATTTTCTAGTACAGGGATCAATTCAGAAAACACGGAAAAATCAATTTCATAGTCTTAGCAATATTACGACCTAGCTGGGGCAGACAGTAATTTGAAAAGTCCCAAAAACTATACGTTCAATTCTCATATATACTAGACTCTCCAAAGCAGCAATTTTTGGAATATCTCAGTCAGCTGCAAAATATTTAGACCTGACTTTAATTGAATCGTCTGGCTCGAAACGCTTCGGGCTGGTTCAGGAAAAACTTGGAACAAAATTTAAATCCTGCTTCCCAAAGATTATACTAAGTTAATGAACTGCATTTGCCAGTAGCAAATTTCCCTCCAACAGTGCAGTTCTTTGAAAAATGAAAAATACCATTGAAGAAAAGAAAAAGAAAAGAAAAGAATACAAAATTCTTGAACAACTAGGCTTGTTCTGCTCATGGATGATACTATGGAAATTTTCAAAAAAACGTAGGCGACATAGGAGGTGCTGGCGTTAGAGACATCGTTCTAAACTTTTTCAAGCAGTACAGCAGTTCAGTTTAGTTGGTTTGTCCAGGTTACAGCAGCATACATTGTGCTTGGGGGGGGGTGAAGGGGTTCACCATCTCACCCCCAGAATCCGGATTTGCCGGTTTTTTAGGGCAAAAACCGAAAAAATCTGGTTTTACGGCGGTCCGCCGTCACGGTTCACTTCCCCCCAAAAACTTTCCCTCCTGTACGTGTCTGGACAGCAGTATAGTTCAATGACCACATGGACTAAATTCGTTAACTAAATGGAACTCGCCAACCTATTAGCCAGTGGCTGAGCTGAAAAACTTGAAAATTGTTTTCTTAGTGTCTGAGAAAGGACAAAAATAAATAGTTCCTGAAGTAGGCTGGAATGCCTGTTTTATAGGTAATAGTACAAAACTTTTGAATTTGCATTGGTTAATAAGTATCTGTGCAAAGAATTGGAGCACAGACTGTTGCTAACCCGTACACCTGTTAATAACACCACGTGCGAAGACTGTAGTACGAGTTCCAATATGTCAAATGAACATCCTAAATGAACATTTCTTAGGTCTCTTATTTCATCCTTTTTCAAGTATTTATGTATCTTGTTCCAAAAATTGCTAGTCTGAATTAAATGTGTCTTCGGGGCCCATTAGCGTCTCGCTCAACTATCATGATGTAGGTATATACTAGCAGAGAGAGATTTCCAACAAGAGCATGTTGTTTAGCCTAGCCAACAGAATTGTGGCTCATAATTAAGTTTAACATGAAATAGCATGAGATTTAAATTGTGCGTAGTAATGGCGTCAACAACAGTCTGTATGCAAATTTTGAATAATTGAATGAATTGAACATTTGAATAATTCAATGAATGAAACGAGGTTCTAGGAGAACGAGCGATGAAAATAAATGACCATGTAGCCCATGCTGACACCTTGCCGTCATAAAGTTTAAGAGATCCCTTAGGCTAATCATGACCCCGAAGTCATTCGACCGCGAATCCAATTGTGGGACATCCAACACAAATTTGGACTTGGTGTCGATTCTAAGCTATGTAACAAAGCATAAACTAGCAACGTGATTTATTTAAATAAAGGTAAAAGGTGGTCCAAGTGAAAGGAAGTAAAGAGTCACTTGATATCCTCACAAAAAGTATCCAACCTCTTGTTAAGGCACAGACCTGCTGTGTGAAAGCTTCGCCTAAACAAGCCCCTACCAGGTTGCCAGAAGATATGTCACTAGATTAGCACAATTATTTTGTAGCATTTAGTTACGTTAACACTAAATTGTCTACAGATATAAACACTCCCACATAGTAGGTCCAGCTTCCGATTGCGTGCTCATTAGTACTGCTATCATTAAGCGAGAACAAAGGGACGCAAAATGCATGACACATAAGGTTATACTTTCTAAAGATAGCCGCTCTTGAAAGACGACATTAAGCTTGTTTGGAAATTTCTGCTTTCAAATTGTATTAAATTAGGACTTTAGCAGAAAAAAAGGGCGACCTTTGCTTTTCAGAATGATTATTCATGGGATACCTAAGGCCGAGCGGAGTTTGGAATCAGCAATTTTGTAAATGACTGGTAGCATTCAAGGATTCAAAGAAATTCTGACTGTATTGTCACTTTCATCGAAACAAAAACACATTCAAGGGCAAACAAGAAGCACGTTTTCCTAGCTTCCTTATCAAGCATTTTTCAGCTAAAGACTATCGTTTTCAGAAGCTATAAATGCTTAGGTGCTGTATATACGAACATAGGGTCGATCCCTTGTTCCAAGAGCATTTTGAGAGGAATTTGTAGCTTGGACGGCGACTTTAGAGGGGCTTGCGCTGTAGGCTTGCATTGTCGCCAAACTAACAGGTTGTCGTACAAATTTCGCACTTTTTCGAACATACAACCCAAAATATCCAAAAGTTTAAGGAAACAGCGCTCAATTCTCATGAAAATGTAGACATTAAGCTAAAAAAATTCCTTCAAGGCTGTCGATTGAGTGAGTGTACTTTGAGTGTAAAACTTTATTTTTCCGACCATTATCGCCCAGTCCTTGTGCCCAACTTCGACAGGGCTCGTCTCGTACGTTGCCCTTGCTGGGGGATACTCTAATACTGTAGTATAATATCATGGTTTTGCTTATTTTCTTGTTTAGGTTGCCCTGATGAGAGCGTTGCCTTCATCGATCATCGAACCGGCTGGGCGCTAAACTGCAATCCGGATCGGGAAGACTGTCCTAAGGGCTTCAGCTGTCAGCCGTCAACAGGTGGTCAATCCGTCTGCTGTATCACAGCAACGGAAACACCACCAACAACTGTGGCAACCAATACACTCCCCTATACAGCTGGGATTACCCTGGGCACACGGACCACCGCAAGTCTTCGACGGAGACAAGAGTCCACCACTACCAAGCACATTCCCACTCCCCTGAGCAGAGAAACAAAATCTACCCTGACTCCGCCCTCCTTTCGATATACCACGGAAGGAGTGACAGAAGTGCTGAGAAAAAGCAATGGATTCGGTGCGCATTATTTGTTTTCTAAGAATTTTCTGACTAAGTTAAGTTAAATTTGGCATCTTAAACAAACAGTGTTACTGTTATTTGTTACCTCAGCTGCAAATATCGAAACTACATTGCTAATTAGCACAGCAACTAAAAAAATTAGCATCTGTTTGAGATCGGGCGCTTACGTCATAGTCATAGTTGTGCAAATCATAATCTATCAGAAATGTTTAATGTTCTGTAACAACCTGAAAAAACTGAAGTATTTCTCCAGCCTCAATGTTTATATTTTTCTTCAATTTAGTTTAGTTATAATTTTAATTTGCAATTGTAATAATGTAGTTCCATTTATTCTATAGAAACGTGTCCAAGCGGGATTGTTCCACTTCAAGAAGACAGTGGCAGTGCTAGGACTTGCAGTGTGTCACAGGCGTGCCCAGTAGGCTACCTTTGCGAATGGGCAGTGGGCTCTGATTTTATGGTTTGCTGTCCTGAACGCTTAGTCGCAGGTAGATGCTTTTGACTTTTAAAATAAAGTTGGTAATTGAAATTTAATTGCTATTTTGTTGCTGGGAAATCCAAGGCTTCTTCCAGCACTCATTGTTTTTGCCATTTGGAGCAGCTTCCCAGTAGCTCTCAGTTCCCACATTTTAGTGTTGGTCACTCTAGCTCTTAGAGCTGTTAGCTGGGTCACTTGGACAGATAAAGCGTAACATGGAAAATAAGCTCCTTCAGCCGACTTGTTCCATTGCTAAAATTAGAAAATATCGAGAAATACCTGGCCAGTTCAATAAATGAATAGATTAAATAATAGAAAATAATGGAATGAATTGAAGAAAATACTAGAATTGAATAGATTGAATAAATTAACAGATAAATGAATAGATTGATGTAAACCTCGGAAATAAAGTAAATAAAGGACATTCGGTTTGATACTCATAATTCCTGGGTTACTAACCATAGTTTGTGAGATACGTTAATTGCCAGATATATTAATTGCCATAATTGAGAACGAAAATGCTTTGCCATTTGAAGTGTTGAAATATACATTTTCCATAAATGTCAAGTTTACAAATTTCAAGGTTCAAATTTCTATTGCAGATTTGATCTGCCATTCACCAGTTTTCGATACGCCTTTGGTGCCTGGGCCAGAATCTGTAGTTCGATACTACTATGACAACACCCTCAAGGAATGCGGCGAATTTCTGTACAGCGGTTACGTGCGGCAGGAAAACAACTTTCTCAGCATGGAAGCCTGCATGGAATTTTGTGCTCCAAATCCAAATGGTCTGTCACCAGAGGGTGCTACAAGAACGCACGAAGTAGAGCACAAAGCTGGTAAGGGCTCATGCTGGAAAGACTGCTGGTACCTTGAATTTGCCAAATGACAGGAATGATAATTCGGTCTTTTGGACTGGGAATCAGTGATATTTCTTCAAAGCTGTTTTAAAACTTAAATTGAAACTTAAAATACGCAGTACAAGCTAATCTGACAAGCACTTGCCGGAAATTTGTTCGATATATTATTATTTTTATTATTATTATTATTATTATTATTATTATTTCTATTATTATTACTATTATTAATAATAATAACAATTAATAAGTAATAATTTGTATTTAATATTAATAATAATTATTTATAATAATTATTATTACGTTATTATTATTATTATTTATTTATTTGTTTTGAACGACATTTTGCCAAGCTGAATACAACCATGAATACTATCTCTGTTTCAGAAAAGAGTGGAACTATTTGTCCCAATGGTGGAAAAGTGTTCATGTATCCCAGCAGGAAGGACCTTCCATTGGGATGTATTCCGGAAAGCAAAGGCTGTCCGGAGGATCACATCTGTCTCTACTCTCCTCTGGAGGATGTCTACGTCTGCTGCTCCATCATGGAACCTAGTTCGGGAGACAAGCAAACTTCTGGTCAGTATTTTCGTAGATTTTAAAACAATTTTTTAATTCCTTTCTCCTACTCTCCCACTCGTACTTATCAGCTGTGTAGTAACTCAACTACTTTAATCACGAGTTAACGATTCTAACCTAGAACATAACCAAGCGTGATCCAATCTCAGGATACCACAACCTGGTGTTTAGTTTGCCAGTTCACACGTAAAAATGTGTGTAAATAGATTAAATGTATGTAAGCACAATTCAATTTGTGTGTGAGTGTTTGATTCCATACAAAGATATGGATTTGAAGTATAACGCGGAAAGTTTCGGGTTAGACTTCAAGGATTGAAGTCAAGGATCTTGAAGTTAATTCAAGAGATTGATTGTTAAGTGTCATCAGCAAATGTCATGTCATTGCTTCGATTCTTAAAGTTTGCAGAGTAAACATAACAGCAACATTAGTAATAATAGTAACACAATCATAGGTTAACGCAGGGGGGGTCTGGGGGGTCCACGCCCCCCCCCAACCCGGACAAGGTACAAGCCCTATCGCCATCGGGGACAAGGAGTAACGAAAAAATAACCAAGGGGTTACCAAAAATAGCCGGAATTAGTTTTTACAGTAAAATTTCAAAATATTTCCGGCTTCGCCGGAATTTTTAAGCTAAAATGTTTAATTTTTCGGGAAAATCGGGGAAAATCTTGGAATATTTTCAAAAAATTGAAGATTTTTGCACATTTTGACAAAAAATTGCTAATTTACATAATATTAGCGTTAATTTCTCGAAAACTTTTGCAAATTTATTCTTGAGACACAAGCCCCCCTGCAATTTTTTGTTCAAGGTACAAGCCCCCTCAAAATTTTTTGGGGACAAGCCCCCCCCCCAGGACTCAACCCTATGTTAATGTACATATGAACACAATTATGAAACAATAGTACCTAACACAATTATGACAGTAATATTGGTAGTGTCAAATACATCCTTGTTGTACTTAAAGTTTATCTTGTACTTTAAAACATGGCGGCAGCACATTAGCATCTGGTATTGGTTAAAAACGTAACAGTGATCGAATTTTTGGCAGACAGCAAACACTTGACCGATATTCTGAGTCGTTTGTCAAGTATCAAATAGATGATAGGATTGGAACCACTATACAGTACTTTACCAATCACAATGGCTACAGTGCACTTTGATGCAAAGGCAATGTTTTCCAGCAGCAGAGCAATTCCCACCATACAGCCCTGAACTACCAGGACGAACTCTTTTCTGGCTCGATGCAATTCTGCGTCATTTAGAGTACAGACGTGCGTTCGCTGGCGACTTATAACCAGGAGGATTAGGTGCAGAATCACAATCATGACGCTGACGGCGAGGTGCCACCAGAAGTCAAAGCGGGTCACCAGAGCTGTCAGCGGGTCAGGGGCAATAAACTGAGGATACATACCGTCCAGATTTGTCACCACTGGTCGGGCCGCATAAAACATTATGTTAGGCACTAGTAGCATTGAGTTCAGAACTGTCAAAATCATGATCGTATTTTTTAAGGAAAATATGGTAAAATATTTGTGCCAATAGGTAACGGATACACAGCGATTTAGGGCTAGCACGATTTGACAGGCGATACTGGCTTGATAGCAAATGATGGCGGTTGTGGCAAACAGTTTGTCGGCTACAATTCCGAAGGGATAACTGTTAGTTATGTGGGCTATCGGTGCATATATTCCAATATATAGGGCACAGATAATATCTACTAATCCCAACGTAATGACAATAACATAGAAGGAATTACTGTAAATTGTTCTCCGGTATATCACAAATATCGATATTACAAATGCATAAAGAATTACCATCGGTAGGTACACTGCAAGAACAAATTTGCTTGTACATGGATATTCAAAGGAAGCGGAATCATTCGTCATAGTGTAATCGTATTGCGATTTATTTACTAAAACAGATGCATAAATTCTGACCTCTTAAGTTTTTGATCCCTATCCAAAATATACACAAATAAAACTTAACAGAGGCTGGGAGTAAACATTTTAATCTTTATTGAAAATAATTTCACAAATAACATTCACAAACAGAGGATTACAAAGCAGAAAACTCTTATGTACTATAACACTCCTGATAGATTCCATAGGAACTGTTTTCCATCCGATAATGCACACTTCCAGAATTCGTGTAGGGAAAATTTGCTAAGCTTAATCACACTTCTGATAATATATGAAATGAGAGGACGTTGGATTAGCGCTTTGAAATTTAGTCTGATTAACAGCTGATTAGTTCACATGCCAACAGGGAATGGGGCTATATTCCTATAAAAATCCTTCGACTTGCCTTAGGTGGGTGCAGGAAAGAGGGGAAAAGTTTATACACAACTTACCTAATTGTACCTGATAGGCCACCCTCGTCGCCAAAATGTTGTGACTGCTACTAGCTGTGAACACAGCCGGATCTCAATTGACAGATTTATTCAACTGAGCTCGTACTCGTTACGTTACAGTTTATACAACTATCAACATCCCACTATAATCAGTCTAAATGTAGAACTCCTCAAGCGGAGTACCATATCGCAGATACTACAAGGCCATAATGTGCATTGTAATAGATGCGTATACGTTTTCCTGTGAAATAATTTTTACCGAAAATTTCCCTACGACAAGGGGTCGTGCCTATTTAAGTAGTGCACCCTCTAATTTTTGATAATTTGACACTTTCTCCAGGAAAACCCTACCCTGCAAGCAATTGTAGAAAGTTGACTTCAAGGTTGTACTCATCAGCTACAGAGCTACAGCATAATGTGGCCATTTGCTTTTCTGTTGGCTAGTTGTCCCTTCCTGGCTTTCAGGTCGCTATTTGGAATAATAATTGTGAGAATAAGAACCTCTAAGGTGTTGTTGATTATTCGATATAAAGCCAGGATCATAATGACCAAATGTGAAAATAGCTTTGAGGATAATGTTTGTGTGTGTGTGTGTGTGTGTGTGTGTGTGTGTGTGTGTGTGTGTGTGTGTGTGTGTGTGTGTGTGTGTGTGTGTGTGTGTGTGTGTTTGTGTGTGTGTGTGTGTGTGTGTGTGTGTGTGTGTGTGTGTGTGTGTGTGTGTGTGTGTGTGTGTGTGTGTGTGTGTGTGTGTGTGTGTGTGTGTGTGTGTGTGTGTGTGTGTGTGTGTGTGTGTGTGTGTGTGTGTGTGTGTGTGTGTGTGTGTGTGTGTGTGTGTGTGTGTGTGTGTGTGTGTGTGTGTGTGTGTGTGTGTGAAGTTAAGTTTGTAAAGTTTGTAAAGTTTCCAATTGACAACAATTAAAGGGTATCATATTTAATAAGAGTAATGCAATTTCCTAAAGAAGCACGCATGGCTTCATTCTCCAGAAGAAAGCGTCCGCCAAAGACAAAAATTGAAAGGTAACACTATTGCAGGATGGACATTATTTCCTGAGAACATGTTTCCAGAACGATACTTTATCTGGAGGAGGGCACTTGGCCACCGGGAATAGATTAAGGATAGTTCCGGTTCTGTAATCGAAAACATCGGCAGAACACAACTGACTTGGCAGAGAGCAGCACTTAGCCTATGACGGTGCGGGGATGGAAGGAGAAATGCAAAGACAATATGCTAGCTAAAAGCTTCTAAATAAGTTCAAACAGAAATAATACATACATTAAGCAGCCTTTATTGATTTCCAAAAACCATGATAGAAACAGTTAAAATTAACTGATTTTTATTAGATTCATAATTATAAAAACCATTGGGCAATTGGTATCTGCATGGGGTTTTAGAGTCTCTTAAAATTCAGATTTCTTGTAGCGATAGAGTCGACAGACACTTTAGGTCAGACCTTGCTTGTATGCAGAAAACTTTTCTATCATATATCTTTAAGTCAAAACTTTAGTTGCACACATATTGGCTGACAGAACTGACACATATAATTGACAGTTCAAATATGACCTAACGAATAGTTGATGTTTTGGTTCTTTGCTCAAAATCTCTTCATACACAATTAGATCATATTGTCTGCACCCGACCACCAGAGATAAACCCGGATCACTTTCATGTTTAGCAAAAAAAGGTATTCAACGGCGACGTTAGACGACCATAACAAAAGTGCATAAAGGCATGTGTTGTTTAGGTAGTAGTCACATGGACGCTTCTAAGGATAGATTTATATGTTGAAATAACTTGCCCATGGATCAACTTAAAAGTCCTATTCTTAAGAACCTGAGCAGGATTCGAACAAATAGCCTCTCCGCGACTGCGTTTGCAGCATTTGACCATTCCTGCACATTCCCAAATTTCAGCACTACTTTAGCAGCAGAACTTTACATAAGCCTCCTTCAAGTGTTCGCAAATTATTCAGAATTAACATCTACAATAATTCATACCTAACAGCTGAAGGTTGAAAGAGATGGATGACATCCAAATTTTCCTATGCAAAACTTCTTCAGAATGCAAAAAGAATGAGTCTATGTAACGTTGTAGCGCTGTACTCATTCGGCGCTTTAGAAGTGAGCGGGCGAAACCTTGGCGACTGACATGAGCTGTCTATCTGGTGCGAGGTGTCAAACAAAGTCAGCTTCATTAATAAAAATTCATCATTCATTAATCTTGAAGCTCACTGGAGACTTATTAACAAAAGTAAGACCTACAATTCCAGGTCTACCTACCGTTCGGTTATGTTAAGTCATGAGGTTATATAATAAGACGATTCTTGTCTGGTTTGACTCATTTAGGCAGTAAAGAGCCTTTTCTTCCTACAGTTAATCAAGTAGCTAGTTTGTGTTTGATGTGTTTCATCTTTCGAATGTTAGTAGTTTTATATTTAAACTATACTGCATTCTAAAACTATGTAACCGAGAGTGCATAATTGCACTATATATAAGAAGAAGAGTAAGCCACTAGAGGGCTCCTCTTCTTGGCATTGCGTAACGGTGCTCCGACCACAATACGCAAATGTTCCCCCGTTTGGTGGGGGGTAGCTCTCTTCGACAAAGCATACCCCCCTCCGTTTGGTGGGGGGGGGGGGGTAGCAGAAACGAGGTCCCCGTTTGGTGGGGGGGGGGGTTGCCAACAGCCAATCAGATTGCAGAGTCCCCCTCCCCGTTTGGTGGGGGGTAGAGCAGAGGATTACGGTAGTTTTTGTTCTATTTGAAAAAGGGTCCCCGTTTGGTGGGGGGGTATGCGAAAGGGGTCCCCGTTTGGTGGGGGGGTATGCAAAAGGGGTCCCCGTTTGGTGGGGGGGTAGGCAAAAGAGGTCCCCGTTTGGGGGGGGGGGTCGCCAACAGCCAATCAGAATCAACCAATTTCAACCTGACTTGGCGACCCCCCCACAAACGGGCCCCCCCTTCTGCCTACCCCCCACCAAACGGGGACCCCTTTTGCATACCCCCCCCCCACCAAACGGGGACCCCTTTTGCATACCCTCCCCCCCACCAAACGGGGAGGGGGTATGCTTGTCGACCCCCCCCCCACCAAACGGGGTAACATTCGCCTTATTGTGGTCGGAGCACCGTTACGCAATGCCAAGAAGAGAAGCCCTCTAGTGGCTTACTCTTCTTCTAGTATATAGTGCAATTATGCACTCTTGATGTAACTGTATTATTCTTTGTGCAACGAGGGCTGGTCACGTTTGCCATGTTTACCTTTAAGATTGATTAAAAATTTATGTATAGAGTCGTTCAAAATCACTGAAGTGGTTGAGCTTTCGTCGGGCTGTTATAAGACTGACAGTGTTATTTGAATTTTTCTATTGCAGGCTTATTTGTGGAAGAAAAGTCAAAGTTCGCGCGATTTCGCCCACAGGGAAGCAGTTCTCGGGAGAGGTCATTCAATCCTGAAGAGACTACGTCTGTGGGATGCCGTTATCTTCTGGATTCAACCTCCACGATGTGCAAGCCTGACGAAGTCTATATCGACAATTGCTGCTACCTCAGTAAGTTGTCCGTAACACTCTGGTAAAATTAAAACTAAAAGATTTCCACTTCCATTATAGATCAATGGAATTTCACCCCCTCCCTCTCCAAACTGTAAGCTGTCCAGATGCTTAACCGAAACTTAATTACAAGCTGTTCACATGTTGTACTGCACATGTTGTTAAAAACTAAAAATTAAAAAAGTATTATTTTTTAACATTTGTAAAAGTTTTACATGTTGCACATGCACTCAGGTCAGTTTCCGGATCTTTTCAGGATAACCCACCCCAGGCCCAGATTCCGCAAAACTTGAAATGAGCTGAAATTTGGTATGAGTATGTTTTCGACCACCCTGAATTCAAATATCGCAAAATTTTTAGATTTCGCGAAATTCGATTTTTTCGATTCGTAAGGGGGGACCAAGGGGAACCGAAAAATTTTTTGTCTTCGATTTTGCTGAAAAGTTGTATTCAGGGGTTTTCGAGGTCGCAGAACTCGAACCTGAAGTTAGTTTTTCGATTCAGCTTTTTGTTAGCTCAATATAAGCTTATATCTTAAGCTTACAATTTTAGCTTATACTGAGCTAACGAAAAGCTGAATCGAAAAACTGATTTCAGATTCGTGTTCTTCGACCTCGAAAACCCCTGAATACAGCCTTTCAGCAAAATCGAAGACAAAAAATTTTTCGGCTCCCCTTGGTCCCCCCTTACGAATCGAAAAAAATCGAATTTCGCGAAATCTAAAAATTTTGCGATATTTGAATTTAGCGTGGTCGAAAACATACCCATACCAAATTTTAGCTCATTTGATCAAGTTTTGCGGAATCTGGGCCTGGGGTGGGTTATCCTGAAAAGATCCCATCCTACAAATCTATAGTATAATTATTTTCTATGTTAAATATTTGGTGAGAATGCGTTCTGCAACTTTCAATGCAATCTTTCAGTCCTAAAAATGTTCAACAAAATCAAAAATTTAAAAGGTTGTTGAACTGTTGGAAAAAGGGAAGGCTGAAGTTTCAGGGGGTTATTTTTGACACAGCTTTTCTTCAGCTCAGTAAAGCTGTCTTGTGAGATTTACCACCACACATTAACATAGGGTTGGATCCAGGAGGGCTTGTCCCAAGAAAATTCTGCGAAGGTTTGCTTCTTGTACCGAAATTTTCTTGGTGGTTTTGCACCATAAACATAAAGTAAAGCAAATAGTATTAACATAAATTCACAAAGTTTAAAGTATTTTGAAAAAATAATCAATTTCTTAAAAAATTCAAATTTTTGATCAAGTTTTTGGAAAAATTAAGAAATTTCAGTAACATATTCCGATGAAACCCGAAATATTTGAGGGTTTCGGTACGAAAAAGCTTTCCCGACCATTTTGCTTACCCCTTGCCCAGTTTTTCCTGAACCCTGGTCCCCGGCATGGGCTTGGGCTTTGTTCGTGTTGGAGGGGGACTCGAGGCTTGGACCCTGCCATATCCCTATGTGTTTAGAACTGTAGCTCACACTGACATAAATAACGGTTAAATTGAAAAGGGTCCCTATTTAATCAGAATGAATCTAGAATCAACTTGAACGCGCTGGATGGTAAGATATCAGATAATTGAAGCTAACAATGTAATTGTTACACAGATACTTGCGAGCAGAATCACCAATTACCAACCACCGTTTTAACCACCCTAAAGCCAGCTAACAAACTAGCTGTTCCGAACACGCCAGTCCTCCTAGATCAAAATTGTTGTAAAATTCACTGGCCATCTCTGGCTTTAACTGCTTTAACTCTTTAGTATTTCTCGTACTGGATGAATTCTCACCAGATAATTATAAACATCATTGTTTGATCCTTACACAACTATCTTAACAAAATTCATAGTAAAAAACTTGTTTCTAATTTTTAATATAATATTCGCATAATAAATTTTAAAAATTAAATATTTTCACGTTGAAAACGAAAATGTTTGCAAACCAGCAACAGCTAGCGTCAAGTGGACATCATTTGCACAACTGTTTCCAATTGAGCTTTATCCCCACCAAAGAGTAGGGAGAGTAAGGTTGACTCAGAATTAGCAATATTCCATTTTACAAGAAATACAAAAATATTCAGTTTAATGTTGTATAGCAGCCTGCTGTTACTTGCTGCTGCAAAAATGTAAGCTTACAAGACTATCAAAAATGGCAAAAAGCGGTGACTTTCCTGGTCTTTCAAAGCATGACTTTTTACAGCAAGCAACTGCTTTACACCATTAAATAGAGCACATCTCGAGCGTTTCTGCTACGCATGGACGCCTGAATTTCTGATGATTGTCATTATGCTTTTGCCGTCTATTTCAGAACGTCAACCGGGAGATTCCTGCGTCCACGGGGAGCAATGCGCCCTCGGGTACCCGGGGACCCGCTGTGTTGAAGGCATATGCCAGTGTCCTCCAAATGAATTGCTGCATGTCACAGATAGAAGTCCTCATTGCGGTTGGTGTAATTTGTTTCTACCTTAGGCGTGGGTACACGGGGGCTGGGACCTGGGAGGGCAGCCTCCCCGCCCCAACTGGCACTGTCAGTTGATTGTGTTCACTAACTTTTCCGATCCGGATGTCACACGGCTGGCCTCCAGACGGTCGCCCATTCCAAAAAATGTGTCTAGGCTAGACTACAAAAAATGCTGAATAATTACTTCTCATTATCCCTGCGGACGTCCTTCATAAGAGGTAGAACTTTTAAGCTTTAACTGTGATAAGGAGCCCACTATGTGCAAACACACTGTCAAACGGCCGGCTGAACCATGAAATAGCCTAGTCATGATTAAGAAGCTATGAAAACAGTTGAAGTATTTAAAGTTAAAGCTAATCTAGTCTAATCCTGTTTCAGCTCGCCATGAAACAGTTGTGTAGATTTTAATTAGTGAATTTGGCAGAAATAAAGGAAAAATTCTGAAAATGAATCATTCTTCTCCAGTTGACTCCTACGTGAGGAAATAAGTAAATCCTGGCTGGAGCAAGGCCTGAGGGATCAAGGCAAAAAATTTCTAGGCAAATCAGAATTCGTAAAACTTATACACAACAATCTTGGATAGACGCTTACAATTATGACTAACAATCCGAAGTTTCCAGAAATTTCATGATTATTATAATCTAATGAAATTGGGCTCAGAATATGTATAATTGTAGTCAAACTGATTAAATTTAATCATGCCAATTGATTTAACTAATTGTTTTAGTTGATTATATAATAAATAAACAGATAAGTGTTCCACTTTGCTGTTGTTTGTTGTTGTTCTTGTCTCCCATTTTCATTACACATAGTACCCTTAACTGGTACCCGAAATTGTTTTGATAATCTTGCAATTTCAAGTTCACCAATTGATGTCTGTCTGCAGATCAGAAGGGAAGTGGTCTGATCTTAACTGATTCTTATTAGGAGAATTATTTTTATTGACTTATAGTGGATCAGATCAAGGATATCTCCTTAAGAATTACTTACGTTACAGCTGCAAAAACGTAGGTGTTTTGGGGGCGGACACATAAGCCGCACATTTTTAGAAACCCCACAGCTAGGCTCTCTATCACGCTGCGAACCATTTTGCTTCAGCTTGCTGACATTAAATTTTATTTAGCCAAGAGTTTCTATTTTGGTCGATTTTAGCAGAGCTTTGGGAAATGAACTTTGTAGCTACGAGAGCAATACGGTTCGCAGGATCGAAAAGAGAGCGCTGTGGGATTTACAATGGTGTACGTTCAGGTTCTAAGTCGTCAGCAACATGCTCTTGAAATTGGTCAACTTTTCGAGGGATTTCCTTGATGTGGATCCAATTTATTCTTATTGTCAGTTCTTATTGATTGATTTCAGTGAGAAATTGTCCAATGAATCATATCAATTTGAATGGTGTGTGCAAATACCTCGGCGATATCGTGAACTCCGAATATCTGGCGCCTGATCAACTGGGAGTCGCGGATTCATGACTATTCCACTGCCTTGTTTCCACTAGATTTGTTTAGTCCTTTCAATTGTGTACAGAATTTCAGTGTGTTTGTTAATGCTTGTTAATTTCAGTATTCCATAATACAACTTGTGGGGATATTAGCACGCATGTCTTGTCTAGTTGCATGATTTTCGCTAAAAAACCTGCTCTACTTCTATGTTAGAAAAGTTTTGTTGAAGAAGTTAGGCTTTGGACCTGGCCGGTTGGATTATCAAAACTCCGCCCTATATTGTGAAAAGCAAAAATTTGCTTTCTAAGCTTAGACACTGATCTAGATAGCTGCACCAGTAAGGTAGAAAGGTAAAACTTTCGACCACGGATGAGGGCATCCTTGGTTCCATTCTCAGTGTTTTGATGACCGTATAACATGTAAAGAGAGCTATTTTGTTTATGCTTGCTAAGATGTCTATGCTTTAATGGCAGTAGAATACTGAGCACTAGATTACCAGATATAATACAATACTAACAGTCAAGCAGAACAAAGCTAAGCTTAAATGTCAACAGAGCGATGCTGTGAAACCCAGGCAAGATTTAAGAATCACTCAAATCAGAGATATTAAATTATCTTCGAGATAGATTATTCCTGAAGCGTTCTTTTATTAAAAATATTTTTGATCAGTTTTCTCCTGTCCACCTGTTGAGTTTTGACCGAGCCCTTTGATCGTCTTATTTCGCAGATGAAACGGATTAGACTAAACCATTTCATCTGGGCTTAATGCCAAACGAAATTTTTGAATATTTTTCCACAATTGCACAAAAAATCGAACGCTGCATAATGTACCGTAAGCCGCCCCCGTTTTTGTCGTAAGTCTATATTAATGTGTGTATGTCTTACGTAACTATATGGGCACAACTACTAGCACTGTACCGCATAACATTCATCGAAAGTATCAAGAGTGCTTCATTAGCAGCAGTGAGTGACAGATTAACCCGCACGTCCGTAACCACCAGCTGGGACGATAGGTCGGGTGGTTGGAGTGACAGCTGGACTGGCCGCCGTAACTGTGGCCGGATTGATGATGGCTCCATTCCGTCTGGGACAGGGACAGTACTGGGCATCCTTACCCGGAATTCCGGGTGGCCCCTGCGGTCCCGGATTTCCGGGTCCGCCGGGGTTGCCAGGGGCTCCGTTAGATCCAGGGGATCCTTGATTGCCTGGCTGTCCAGGATTTCCCTGACGTCCGGGTTCTCCCGGAGCACCAGGGCTACCCGGAGGTCCCCTTGGTCCTACAAAAAGAAATAAGCATAAATATTCACTATTTTCAGCAAGAATCCGAGCACTAAAGAGTAACTAAAGAGTAAGAAGTAAGAGTATGGAAAAGACGGACTAGTCTAAGGAATATTGCATCAACAATTAAACTGTTTATATTCTTTCGTGATTAAGCCAGAATTTTTGTCTCACATGACAGTAAAAACTAATACAGACAATACCTACTTAAATTCCTCTTTTTCCGGATATTAAAGTAATCTCTTCTCTGTAATGAGCAAAGATGCAACGGGGATCCTTCATAATAGGACTATCTTCAAGACAAGCAACTTCAAGAAATAGCCAGGTATCAAACTGCCGAAAGGGATTTAGATAATTTTAGCTTCTCTTCTTTGTAATAACCTATAGCTAATCTAAGTTCATTGTCCTTATTAAATTATTGAGTTAATAAGCTGAAACCTCGTTACATAGTGCAGTGAGGATTAAATTTTTAGTTAGTCTTTCAATCTGATACAAACTGAGATTTCCAGTATATTGAAATTGAAGGAATTCTGCCAGTGGAATTCTGCCTACTCTCCGTCAAAACTCAAAGTAGGGTTAATTGCTGAGCTTATCACAGTAAAGCTTAAATAAATGATAACTGGTGATACGCAAGTCAATACTGTGACTGTCTACATACTTGAAAAGTGAGGTAGTGACCTTTGGTTTGCAACCTTGGTCCAGTTTCACCACTATCCTGAAAATGATTCAGATTACATTGAACTTAATTTCTATCTAACCTGGTCCTCCCGGAGTACCCTTGGTTCCTCTGACTCCATTTTGCCCGGGCGGCCCGCGGGGGCCGGGCTGTCCTGGCGCGCCAGGTGATCCTCTTTCTCCGGGCGGACCTCCGGAACCTGGGCGACCTGGATTGCCATTTGGACCGCCAGATCCGGGATTCCCGGGTCTTCCCTGAAGATGCAAAACAAACAAACACATAAGCAACAATGAATAATATAGCTAACAAAAATAAAAACACAAATATACTACTGAATATATATCTTAATCAGTTTCTAATCACGATAAACTGCGATTGAATGAAACATTTCGTATCCAACTCTCAACAAATAAACAAAACTGCTCCGTCTGCATATATGTGAACTATCTTAACTTAACAAACAGCTCTATTAGCTCCAAACTGTGTATTAGCTCAGATTTAGCGGATTGCATCGCAACTCAACAGTTAGTTACTCATGTTTAGATCTCATAGTTTTCTAGGATACATCAATATGTTGATGCTAAACTGGTAAATTATCTGCCTTTACAGCAGAAAACTTTTGCAGATAAATGAAGCAGCAGGGCTTACAGGTTGCCCCTGGCTTCCAGGCCTTCCAGGAGGTCCACGTTCCCCAGGTGGACACTGTCGACAGGGTCCCTTCGTGGGCCGAACATAGGGTCGAGTCTCTCCGGGCCTGCCGTCTGAGCCAGGATCCCCGTCGGAACCATCGTCCCCGTCTCTGCCCGACGAACCCGGAGGTCCAGGAGGTCCGCTTGGGCATCTGTTGGTTGTGTCACATACTAAAACACATCACAAAGCCTATATAAGACTCAGAAAGGTAGCATTCAGGAATGGAAGAAATTAAGATTGTGAAATTGTGCCTTTCGCTATTTAATGATCTGGCAAAACATTTACAAATCAACTTTATACCAGGTTTGATTGGGATCTCACTTGTTTAGTGATTACTTATACAAGCAAATGTTGTACATGTCAAAGGGCCATTTCATAAAAAGCGCTTAAACGGCTTAGCTTAAAAGTGAATTTATTTATGAAAAGGGTGGTCGGCTTAAACGGCTTAAACGGCTTAAGTGGCTTAACCGGCTTAAATTTAAGCCGTTTAAGCCGACCCTTTTCATAAATAAACATAGGCTAAAATTTAAGCCGAATCCTTTTCATGAAAAACACATCGGCTTAAAAATGCAGCAGCTTAAAATTAAGCTGTTTAAGCCGATCTCTTTTTCATAAATAATCTTAGTTTAAGCCGTTTAAGCCGATGGCTTAAAATTCAGTTCAAATTGCCTCATTTTTAAGCTACGTAAAATCACCACGCTTAAACGGCTTAAACCATCGTAGCAGTAATATTAAAACGTTCATAACTTCTTTAATACTGGGAGTACGTTAATGATATTTATATCCAACTGAAGCACACAATGTAGAGAATTCAATGGCTTTATTAGCATGTTTTTTACTACTGGTAAAATATTTTAAAAAAACAGCCTCAACTAGATGAATAACCTTCTATTTTTCAGATTAACAGTTATAACAGCTTATTCAAGTCAAACATACTGTCTGTTTACTTAACGCATGCTATTTTATGCTTACATCAGTCATACATGAATTCTCCAGCTTACAGCTTCGTTAATACAGCACGTATGTACCTTTAGGAGACCCAATTCTTGAGCCAGACCCGAAACATTTTGATTCATGATCCTTGGGTGGAGTACTCCTTAATCCACCCCTTTACTTTTCCTTGGTCCGCTCTGGATTATTTCCGATTTTCCATTTTAAAGTGATGTGCGCGAGGGTAGTGCTGCACACAAATTATTGAGTCACGGAGCGATATTATGCAGAAAATTTTTGCAAATTTATTTATCTTCATGATCCACTCATCAAGAACGATCAGTGGCCTTCCTTGCCTATGCCTCGGGTAATTGCGATATGCAATTATTCAGTGCCATACCGTGGACAGACCCAGCACAAAATTTGGTATGGCACTACCCCTCATCGCGAAAGCAACTGGGGTGTGGCACTAAGGGAAAAAAAGAACGATCCAAATTCTATTGTTAGAAATTTTAAAAATGAAATTGAAAAATTCACCGAAATTTTATTCAATCTGTAGAGACCTGTAATGGACAGTTTGCTTCTAGTCCACTCATCGAAGATCAGCAGTCTCTAGTGCTAGTAATTTTCTGATGTCAACTATATTCTAATTTACGCAGAATCATTACGAATTAGACAAGTTAGCAGAATCCTACCAAAAAATTACCAAAAATTCCACTTAACTTTGAATTTTTGTACATAAGATTCCAAGTACACTGCGTTTCGTCTGTTCACCCAAAATGGGCAGGTATTTCCGTAAAAACCTCAATGTCATTAAATTATTTTCGAATGCAATATTTGATCTAGGATAAGCAGTGGTATTCTAAAATTTGTAAAATATAAAAGATTAAAGCTAATTTCATCTCAAGTTATTTATATTCTAATACCTGCTCATTTTGGGTGAGCGGACGACATGTACTGTGTTCGGAATCCTGTATGTGTAAAAATTCAACAATCCAGTGGAATTTCTAATAATCTTTTGGTAGGATTCTGCGGAAACGTCTAATTATTAGTAGCTCTGCGTAAATTATAATGTCAGTGACGCAATAAATTGTTCTTTTACTTGTACTAGGAAACAGAGTGGCCATTACAAGTCTTCTACAGACTGAGTCAATTTGGGTCTTGGGTCAATTTTTTATTTTTATTATTAAAATTTCATACAAAAAAGACATTTGGATTGTTTTTGATGAGTGGATCATGAAGACGACTACATTTTCAAACCTTCTTGGGAAGACAATTTTTTGAAGCATGAAGTGATCGCTTTTCTTTAGCTTTCTTATACTCAGAGAACTCCATGTTCAAAAATTAATTTTGTGTTATAACATGTCCAATACAAACAGTAGAATTGCGTCAGACATACTCCATTTTGTTGTGATGAACACATTCGTAGCTTTAAAATGACATAAAAATCATCGTTGAATTCCAAGAATTGAGTAAACTAAAGGCTCTCAAAGTGCTTACCCGAACCAGCCCCTTAAAGGATTTATGAAACAATGAAGCAGGAAGTTCAACTGCTTTTATATATTAATGGTCAAAAGGCTTTCATAAATAATAGGCTTAAACGGCTTAGCTTAAACGGCTTAGCTTAAACGGCTTAGCTTAAATGGCTTAAAAACCCTTTTCATAAATAATCAGCTTAATCAGCTTAAACAGCTTAAGTTAAGCCGTTTAAGCTAAGCTGTTTAAGCCGCCTAAGCCGTTTAAGCCGTTTAAGCCGATAAAGCCGATTATTTATGAAAAGGAATTTTTCAGCCATTTAAGCCTTTTAAGCTAAGCCGTTTAAGCTAAGCCGTTTAAGCTTTTTATGAAAAGGCCCAAAGTACAAGTACAAAGTAAAGTGTGGTCGACAAACTAAACTTTGTTTTGTATTACATTCCTTTGAATTTAGTCTCTCAGCTGTATTGCTAAAACTTGTTGTTCCTACATACCACATCTAGGATCGGGTAGGAAGGCTGGATTTACGATGGCTCTTTCGACTGGAGGAGGAAAATAGCCACTGATTCGCGGGTTTCTGGAAGGCGGCTGTTGACTTCGAATTGAAACCACATCTTTCCAGGCCTTGTCAGAAAGTATCTGAAACACATTAAAATAGAATTTAAATTTAAAATAGAATTTTAATTTAAAATAGAATTTAAGTGGAATCTGTTTGAAACTTAGGTCTTAATTAACTTAACAATTAACTATGTTTAATAATCACCTTGAACTCATCCATTCCAGAGTGCAGTTGAGAGCGAATAGAAGCCGCATATTGACTGATGAGCGGTATTACAATAAAGCAACTCAAAGCTGCCAGTATACTGAGACCGCAAGCGAAATAGGCTGCAACCGTTGAAGACATTGATATCTGAACTAAATCAGCATATTTAATTGATTTTAATTTAATTTAATTTAATGCATTGTCTATTTAACTGTTTGCTAACAAGAATGTACTCAGTTAATCCAAAAGCGCACCACTATTTTGGTGCAAAATTGGGAATTTGTAACTACAAGGTTTCAAAAATCTGACTGCTAAAAGCCCGTCTCCCTCCAAAACAGACGAGAACCCCTTCAGAATTCCTACCTTCGAGAAAATAGTATGAGTTAGCCAATCAGGTTTTGCTTATCTGTTTTGCCAACATCTGATTGGGTATTTCGAATTTTCTCTCTCATGAGGGAAGAACACGTGCGAAATGAGGGAAGAAATATCGAATTCATGAATATATGTCGGATTTGATAGCGTATCAGAAAACATAAGACTAGAAAGTACGGCCTATAGTTAGAGTCCCAACCCATTTTGAGCTATCGAAATGTAAGTGTCCGTAGGAAAGTGACCGAAACCTGATAAAAATGTAAGCTCTGTATTATCAGAAGTTGCCAGATACAAACCATCCCTTTCTCCACAAAGAATAGATTTGTGAAAAAGATGTAATTTAATTTCATTTGTTTTAATTTCCTTGACAACTCCTTAAGAAACCGTAAGAAGAAGTTAGCCTCTGTATATAACTTAGCATCTGTAGGAAACAATTGCAATTAGTTTAAGAAAAATCCGGGCCGGGCCGTTCCTAGTCATCGAAGCCTCCGAAGCTTCCGAAGCCCGAGCCCGAAACAGGCCCGAGGCCCGGCCCGGATGTCAGGCCCGAAACCGGCCCGAATGTTAAAAAATGGTAAAATTATTTTTAAGGTGTTGTTGTAGTTTTCAGCAGATAATAAACATAAATGATGATAGGAAATAAATGTAAAAATAACATATTAAGCAAAAACAATAAATTGGCTTAGAAGCAATCTTAATTTTAAACAAAATTTATTGTACATTACTTTTAACCTCGCCTGTTTATCTCTCAGAGTTTTATAAACGTACTGACTGAATTAACCAATAGATAGAATAAATTAATGCGTCACTCGCCAATCTCACATACAATCATTGAAAACATTTGAATGAAACCTATTTCGGTAATTCGAAAACGGTATATCGAGCTCCAGCGGAGTAAAAGTGCCAAAGCAGCAATGATACTGGCTATAATCAATGTTTGATATAAATTATACAATAGATTAATATTTTTCTATTCACTTGAAGTGGAAAGCTTCTAGTTTTAAGTATTCTTAATAAAAATTTGGTGTTTTTGTTTCCATTTACATCAATTTTTTCGTTAGGCCCGGAAACGGCCCGGGAAAAAATCCGGGCCTGTTCCGGGCCGGGCTCGAAAAAAATCCGGGCCGGGCCAGTCCGATCGAATCTTGAACCGGGCCGGGTTCGGGACTGGCCCGGCCTGGGCCCGGGGCCCGAGCCCGAAACAGGCCCGGATGACAACACTAATTGCAATACATGAATATTGAAATGTGCAAAAGAATTTTAGCGAAATCTGGAAGTTGTTGGTTAGATGCTGTTTCACCAAAGGAACAAAGTTAGCACTACATATAGCAACGCCATTAAACTACCTTTTCAACCTTAATGTTTCCTACGTGAGCATTAAATTGCATTTGACCTAAAAACAAAATTCACTTTTCATTTGCAGTCCTTGCATTTTTGTAAAAGTTGCAAACCCTCTCAGATTAGTTTTTGTATGCCAGCCAAGACACATTACGAACAGTGTGGCTCAACTTGTGTAAAAAAATTAAGTACGAACATTTGCATTAAGCTTAGCACCAATTTTACATTAAGCTAAATTAAGCAGAAGATAAAATTATCTGTCGGTCAAAGCCATTTGTTTTGCATCAAAAGAGACACGTAACACACAATCAAACTGGAACCTTCAATTAATAGATTGCATTTAGTTAAAAACTTAATTTTATATTCTAACACACACTGGATATCTGTAGTAACTCAAATCAGATGTTGACGACCTTCCTCCACATAAAATAACCGAAACTAAACTAACTCTGACCTAGTTTCAAGTTAAATACTGAGACATCTAGGTTTAGTACTTTTCTTAAAAACACCTCCTCGCGAGTATAACTGCCATTGTTTTGTGCAAACCTTTAACTTTTATTATGTAAATTTAATAAATTTTCAACATCATATTATGGTCTGTCCCGGAATCTGTCTGCTAATTTAGGACTGTCAAAAAAGTTGTCCAAGCATTAGGGAATGTCAACTTCAATATACTGGCGCAGAGTTGAGTTAAAGGATGATTTCTGACGTTTCATAATAACAGAACTGTTTTCCCGTAATGGCTTATAAAGAAATTTTAATATATTTTGCCCGACAAAAAACAGAACATCATATTAAATTGCTGAACTGCTAAATCTAATCGTCCGTTACTTATACAATCTAGAAAAACCTATTTGTTTAATTTATTGCGATCTCAGCTCAAGTGCTATTTTAGGGGACAAAAGCAGTCATCTATTTTTATTGTGTCTATCATTAGGCAAAATTAAACTACAGAAAACAATTTCGGGGAAAATGAGTTCGTTTTCTGCAACTTTTGAAATAATGCATTATTACATTGTTCATTTTTAGTAGATTAGTTTAGTTGTGTGGGGGTCCTTGAAAGTCTGTTTTTGTCTTCCTCCGCGGTGATTTAATCGGTAAAACTTGAAAAAATGTGTCACAAAACGTTTCGTCCTGAATACTTGATATTTGAGTAATACAAGTTAAAACAGATGCTTTTGATTGTTCTATTCTGTTTCAAGGGGTGGCTGCTCATCCACCATGACGTTTTTGAGTGCCAGTGCCAATTCGTCGTGGATACTTTAATAAAAGATGGTTTCTTTTATAGGTCAGATTAAAGATTTTGATTGTTCATTGCAGCGGGATTTTTCCCATTATCCCCCCACAGCTCCGAAGAAGTACCGAAGAAGCACAATTTGACTGATTGAGTTGAAATGTGGCAGGGGTAGGTTTTCGGACCTGCTGATTTCAAAAATGCAAAAATTTCAAATAAAAAAACTTTTAAGAATCTTATAATTTTAGTTTGGTAAGGGGGGGCCAAGGGGAACCGAAAGATTTTTTAAAAAAATTTTGATGAAAACTTGCTTACTTGGCTTTTCGAGAGTGCTGATCACGAATCTGAAATCAGTTTTTCGATTCAGCTGTCTGTTTGCTTAATACAAGCTCAAGTTTTAAGCTGAATATGTAAGCTTATCCTTACATTCTGGTGTGACAATGTTTCTGAAATCTGATTGCCTGTCGAATCCCCCAGGGAAGGGACGTTCACTTTTTATGGTCCGAGCACCATCATGCAAGGTAGAATGATGAGAAGCAGTCTTCTGGCGAGCTCTTCTTATTAATAATTAATAATATAGCTATGTGTATATGTCGTGGTCTTTTTGCGAAATTGGTCTTTTCGCGAAAAGACCAACAATTTCGGTCTTTTCGCGAAGTGCCCGGTCACATTGAGAAATTACTTTAAACTATGCACATTTCTGCTACCAGCCCGGTCTTTTCGCGAAAAGACCAAGCGTGTTGGGCTTTTTGCGAAATAAGTCAAATCACAACGTTATTAATGAAAGCTGATTCATTTATGATGCAAAATTTATGGGGTCTATTCAGAGGCGTATCCAGGATTTTGAAAAGGGGGTCCAACTCGAAAAGGGAGGACCTAATTTTTTGACAAAAATGGCCAAATTTGGGCCAAAAATAGCCGGAATTTTAAACAATCCTCCGAAAAGGGGTGGGTCCGGACCCCCTGGACCACCCCCTGTATATGCCCCTGCGCCCCTGGGTCTATTCTGTACCAACAAACACTTAATTAGTTAATTTTTAATTTTCGTGGTTTTAGTGCCAGACAGTCTGTCATTTCTGACTGACAGTCCGTTAAAATTATATATGGTTTATACCGGACATGTGCAGCAGGGCATATTCTGGGGGGCAAATATTTATGCTTCTCAAGACCTAAACAGTATAAATGACAGTATATCACAGTATTAACGAACACCATTAATTCACATTTCACAATAGATCAGACTAATTTGCTACAATTTTGAAACTACGTAGATGAATTTGTATACTTTGCATGGGTTTTGCATTTATAGTATTCACTTAACTTATTTATTTAGCTGGGCTTTTTTTAGTGGGGGGGGGGGGGGGGGGGCCCCCACTTCTTGGGTTCCCCCCACTCGACCCCTTCCCCCCCACTCGGCCCCACCCCCACTTTTTTGGGCTTCCCCCCCCCCACTCACCATAAGGTGCCCAGAAAATGCCAAATTTTAAGGATTTTTGGTCAAAATTTTCAAAAATTTTCCGGCTCCGCCGGAATTTTTTCTCAAAAATCGTCTATTTTGGTACTCAAACTCGATTTTTGGGCACTTTTTGGCATAGTTGTAGCAGTATATGTAGAAAACAGTCTATTTTACTGCATTTTTAGCGATTTTAGATTACTTTGGATTCCCCCCCACTTTTGGATTCCCCCCCCTACTAGTGGGGGGGGGCTCCCCCCCCACTCTCCCCACCCCCACTTTTTTTCGCCTAGAAAAAGCCCAGTTTAGTATATAGTTAATGGGTTTAGGTCTTGAGAAGCATAAATATTTGCCCCCCAGAATTTGCCCTGCTGCACATGTCGGGTATAAACCATATATAATTTTAACGGACTGTCAGTCAGGAATGACAGACTGTCTGGCACTAAAACCACGAAAATTAAAAATTAACTAATTAAGTGTTTGCTGGTACAGAATAGACCCCATAAATTTTGCATCATAAATGAATCAGCTTTCATAAATAACGTTGTGATTTGACTTATTTCGCAAAAAGCCCAACACGCTTGGTCTTTTCGCGAAAAGACCGGGCTGGTAGCAGAAATGTGCATAGTTTAAAGTAATTTCTCAATGTGACCGGGCACTTCGCGAAAAGACCGAAATTGTTGGTCTTTTCGCGAAAAGACCAATTTCGCAAAAAGACCACGACATATATACACTCTTGATTATATGTTGTACGTGTACCCCACGTCTAAAGGACCATACAAGCCGCCAGATTCATTTGGATTTTATTGTCAGATGTCGGCAGAGCGAAATATTGGCTAAAAGTCCGAATTTAAGCGTAAATTTTCTATTTATAGGTTCACATGATCCATAAAAAGTGTCTAAGCCATAATGTAACACCTCTCTGCAAAAGCTAAACAGCTTACAAAAACAATTAAAATGCGAAAACAGCAAACACAAACAATAATAATCACGAAATACTCATTCTGCAAATACCAAATAAGGCTAGCCATATATATATGATCACAAAAAATTCTCTACATGATGGCGGACCCCATAGAGACGTTTTCCAAAAATTTCCCTATGGGGTCCGGAAAAAGTCCCCATAGAGACAAGTCCGGTCCCCACAGAGCAGTCAATCTCGGAATTTGGTCCCCACATAGCAGCGTATATGGACTTATATATATATATATATATATATATATATATATATATATATATATATATATATGTCTATATATATATATATGTATATATATATATTAGTTCAACCACGTTGGACTAAACCCAATTTCATCAGTTAGCAGACTAAAGCTTCATCAATCTCAATTTGAGTCACATTCATAAAGATTGGATCACAAGCCACTGAAATCCATGGTGGCAAAGTGAATCTAAATATAAGATAATCCACCAAATATGTCCGAAAAATAGTATCTATTAAAGTCAGATTGCTTCTGATGATGTCAAACGCTTCACCCTTATCGTCCTTACTGCTGCGATTTTTTGTGGCAGCTGCCAAAAACGGTTCGCTTTTATTTTCGCCCCAGCTGTCCATTATTATCGAATCTTTCCAGCCAATCGACAAGAAGGCATCTCGAATGCTTTTCTTAAAACTTTCATCTTTGGAGTATTTGAACAACATAGTGTGCTGCTCCAGTCTTTCTCTAAAGTTGCAGAACCAATACTGAGGCATAAAGTGGTCCGCGTGACCGAAGGTTGGTCCCGGAATTCCCAAACTGATATTTGTCAGTTGTTCCCGGTTTCGTAGAATGAAACATCTGAAAATAGAATACAGCGTATACAACAGCCGATTGCACCGAATACGATTAGCCGGAGGATTGGCTCGTTTTTAATCAGCAATTAGCAATGCGTCCTCTGCTAGAACTATTATATAAGTTGCAACATGTAAGGCGCAAAGACTATCTATTTGCATCACCAGAAATTCTTTAATATACAGCCTTGATGGATCGGCGTCAAACTAATATCTGTAGTAAATAAAAAATAACATTTCATCAACCAACAAAATAACGTTTTTGCTATATGATACATTTTCAACCTTATAATGTTTTAACTGAGTTTTAATAAGACTATAAATTTATTATATCTTCATTCACTGTACTAGTAGTAGACACTATACTCTATTCTTCACGTGATTTAATACAGGCAATAATGCTTAGGACTAACCTAAAGTCGTGCTTACAACCATAACAGGCATTAGGCTGTGATACATCATCTTCTCCATCTTCACCACACTTATTCACCCAACCAGAGACCAGTTTCTCGAAAGGATCTCGAAGGAGAGCCCACTTTTGCCAAGAACTGTTGCCCCAGACATGACTGTAGTCTTTTTCTGTGTAACGTTCCACCTGCAATTAAATAATTAATTAATTAATTAATGCGAATCAATCATATTATTAGAAAATGGTAGATTTAACCCAATATTTATAAACATAGTCAGTCAATTCAACATAAACAATGTTAATAACATAAACTAAAAACACAAGCTAAATTGGCATGAATGGTTTGCCGCCGCTTCTTTCTTTACGCAGGTACGTTTGTAGCGTCGATTTTAATCAAATCGGTGGGAAAAAGCATTTTCCGTGCTGTTTTCGGAAAATGGTTGCCCTTAAAGGGGCAGTTGGGATAAGGAGCATTCTTTCGAAATGGTTGCCCTGAAAGGGACAGTTGGGATAAGTAGTTTTCCTCGAAGTGGGAGGCCTTGAAATGGCAGTTGAGATAAAGAGTTTTCCTGGAAATGGTTGCCCTTAAAGGGGCAGTTGGGATAAGCAACATTCCCTGGAAATGGTTGCCCTTAAAGGGGCAGTTGGGATAAGCAACATTCCCTGGAAATGGTTGCCCTTAAAGGGGCAGTTGGGATAAGCAACATTCCCTGGAAATGGCTGCCCTTAAAGGGGCAGTTGGGATAAGGATCTTTTCTGGAAATGGTTGCCCTTAAAGCGGCAGTTGGGATAAGAAACATTCCCTGGAAATGGTTGCCCTTAAAGGGGCAATTGGGATAAGAAACATTCCCAGGAAATGGCTGCCCTTAAAGGGGCATTTGGGATAAGGAATTTTTCTGGAAATGGTTGCCCTTAAAGTTGCAGTTAGGATAAGCAACATTCCCTGGAAATGGTTGCTCTTAACTAATTTTTCACTAAATATCGCTATACGTTACTTGATACACCCTCTTAAAGGGTGTCCTACCAAATCCACCAGCTCGACTTGACTAACGAGTTCGAAAAAACAGGCTTCCTAAACAATTTGCTCACTGTTGCGGATTCCAACAGTGTAACTTTTGGCCATATCTCGAGATCCATAGGAGCTACAAAAAGTTCGATTGCAGATTTGGAATCTGCGTTCCCGAATTACCCTATGACCGGCTTTTCAACCAAATTGGACATTAAAAGTTTTTATCCATTTTTGACACCTTCCAGAAGAAGATGGTTGCCCATAAAAAGGCAGTTGGGATAAGGAATTTTCGATTAAATATCGCTGCAAGTTACTTGACACTTCTTTTTAAAGGGTATCCTAGCAAATCCACCGGCTAAACTTGACTAACGAGTTCAAAAAGTACTGATATTAGGCTTTTCTATACAATTTGCTCACTTTTGCGGACTCCAACAGCGTAGCATTTGGCCATATCTCGAGATCCACGGGAGCTAGAAACATTTAGACTGCTGATTTGGAATCTGCGTCCCCGAATTACCCTATGACCGACTTTTCAACCAAATCGGACATTAAACGTTTTTATCCATTTTTGACACCTTCACCTGAAAATGGTTGCCCATAAAAGGGCAGATGGGATAAGAAATTTTCTACTAAATATCGCTGAAAGTTACTTTGCACTTCTTCTTAAAGGATGTCCTAGCAAATCCACCGGCTAAACTTGACTAATGAGTTCAAAAAACACAACTATTAGGCGTTTCTTTACAGTTTGCTCAGTTCTGCGGTCTCCAACAGTGTAACTTTTGGCCATATCTCGAGATTCACAAAAGCTAGAAAAACTTCGATTGCAGATTTGGAATCTACGTCTCCGAATTACCCCAGGACAAACTTTTTGACCAAATCGGAGAGAAAAAGTTTTCGACCATTTTTGACACCTTCCTCTGAAAATGGTTGCCCATAAAAAGGCAGTTGGGATAAAGAATTTCCGATTAAATATTGCCACAAGTTACATGACACTTCTTTTTAAAGGGTGTCCTAGCAAATCCACCGGCTAAACTTGACAAACGAGTTCAAAAAACACAGATATTACGCGTTTCTGGGCAGTTTGCTCACTTTTGCGGTCTCCAACAGTGTAACTTTTGGCCATACCTCGAAATTCACAAAAGCTACAAAAATTTCGTTTGCAGATTTGGAATCTGCGTCCCCGAATTACCCTAGGACCGACTTTTTAACCAAATCGGAGACAAAAAGTTTTTGACCATTTTTGACACCTTCCTCTGAAAATGGTTGCCCATAAAAAGGCAGTTGGGATAAATAATTTTCGATTAAATATTGCCACAAGTTACTTGACACTTCTTTTGAAAGGATATCTTAGCAAATCCACCGACTAAACTTGACTAACGAGTTCAAAAAACACAGATATTAGGCGTTTCTGGGCAGTTTGCTCACTTTTGCGGTCTCCAACAGTGTAACTTTTGACCATATCTCGAGATTTACAAAAGCTAGAAAAATTTCGATTGCAGATTTCGAATCTGCGTCCCCGAATTACCCTAGGACTGACTTTTCAACCAAATCGGAGACAAAAAGTTTTCGACCATTTTTGAGAATCGCCTTGGTCCCCCCTTACGATTTTAAAAAATTAAATTCCCTGCCCTGGTCGACTGGGTGGGTCTAGAGCGATGAAATTAAAATGGGCCAGGTTTGGGACCAACCCCCACATACCCACCAAATTTCAGCTCCGGGCGTTGAGCCTAGCTTGAGTTAATAGAGGGGGACAAGAAGAAGAATAATAATAATAATAATAATAATAACACGACGAGAATAAGGGTTTGCCCTTTTCCTTCGGAAGTAGCGGCAAACCAATAAGCATAAAAATATAACATTGCATAACAAACGTAACATAGAAAGTCATTATTCCTCCACTTGTGAGGGAGGACGAGGAAAAATAATTTTAATTTTTTTAAGTTTTCTACCCAGTTTTCTGCCCCAAAGTTTATTCACTCTGATTGGCTGCAGCATATCTGTTCTCCCCAGAAATAGGAATGGGAGTGCCGTACCCACTCCGCAAGTAAGACAAAATGACCTGCTTTCATATCCCTAAGTGTGTGCGGCGGAGGGCTACGCGGATTTTCCTGGCGGCAGGCTGACTGAATTTTATGGTTTCCATCTCCTTGAAACGGAAAATGATTGTTAATTTTTTGAAGCACGCCAATTCAGAATGATCGATTTTATGAGATTACATTCCGCCTTTTTAAAACCAATTCTCCAATCCATTTGTAATGAAAGCTGCTGAAATCCAGGGGTCAAAATTCGTTGTTACACAGAGAGGCAGACAGCGAGAAGATACTGGGATCTACTCTTAGGTCTAAGGATCAAGCTAGCCTAGTGTGGGTCTAACCTAATCCAGACGGTCCGCCTGTTGGGTACGTGAGTTCACTAGTGCCTCAAGGCCAGTACTTATCAAGGGGACAGTTACGATGCTTGACTGCCACCCACGGATCGGTACCAGGGGTCACTGCACAACAGAAGAGAACCTTGAAATCGGAACAACCGTCACACTCAAAAATGCAAGACCAAGGCATCATATGAGGGCTTCCTTCGGGTTCACTATCAACAGTCCAAACTTCAATCTCAGCGCGGTTCCAAGGCTGAGAACAGTTACAATAGAAGGTGACCTCGGAATGCTCAGGCTCAACTAGAGAATTGCCCTCGTGAACTAGGAAAAGTATGCTAAAGCTGTACTGGTGGTGACACTCAGGACACTGATGAAACGGCAGATTCAGTTGGTTCTCAGGCTCACTAATATCACTAAGATTTCCTTCGTCGTCAGCGTCTCCGTAGACAAACTCAATGGGCTCCAGACTGATCGATTTTCCAGATATCGTCGACTCAGCGGTTTCCTATCCAACCTAGTATCAACTACAACGACTTAAGCTCTGATCCTAATTAACTATTTACTATGTCAAGTTACCTCAATATCAATCAGTACAAACACACACAAGATCAAGTACACTACAAATCTGTTGCAAAAACTGATACAAACGGAATCCGTTCACCGCCGAACAACTAAACCCAAAGCTGTGATCAGTCACAGGTCCCTACTCCGAAATCTTAGCAGAAGAAGAACTAGAGCTGAAACCTAGTAAAATTTTGGTTCGATTAATATTTTAGCCTACTGGTTGCCACACACACACGCACACAAGCACACTCACCTAAACAGTACTCGTTACACTCAGACTGCGAATTGATTCGCAGTCACACAATGATTTGACTTTCGGGGTCGAGGGGGGGGGAATTCCCTATATGCTCCCTATATGTACCTGAAAAGTGTGCACAAGTCCACCCGTTCCCGGTCACGAATAGTTACCAGCAATACGCACCAGCAGAAAACCAATAACTATTCTATCCTCTACTAAGAGGACGACCTGTAAACTTTTGTAAATTTGTTTGAACTTTTAGAGAGAGAATTTGGGCAGATTCAATAGAGCAAACCAAAACAGAGCAGATCAAAGAACAGACAACTTTAGACAAAAAGATAGCAGACATTTTTAAAAGTAAATAGATGAAAGTTAATGATTTGGCAAAAAGGTCTTCGGTTTCTTCAACAGGACAAGCTTAACATCCAACCCACACACCAAAGCCCAATATGACAGTCCTATGTCTATCAGTGTGTCCCTAAGCCAAAGAAGTGGCTCTCAGCAAAGTTCTAGATTCAGTGACGAATCTCAGCGAACTGACGTTTGGGAAGCTGATTTCCAGGCAATCCGGACAGAGCAGCGCTTGAAGAAGAACCAGGGAGGAGAGGCCAGGGGAATCCGGGGATTCTCACACTGGATGGTAGAGCAGGAAGAGACCGGGGAGCAGCTGATGTCCAGGAGCAGTGCAGCGGGCAGACGTTGGTCCGGGATCTGGAGAGACCACGGAGCAGACAAGGATTGAGATGAGAAAAGCAGCGAGGCAAGAAGAAGAATCAGAGGCCGAAGGCGGCACTCGCTAGAACTGAATCAAATGGGTTAAAACCCTTGTCGGTTTTAACCCAGATTCAGGGATATTAACTGGATCTCACAGGCCAAGGGCAAAAGTTTGCTAATTTTGAATTGAAAACAGCAGACTTACCCTGGATCGGGATTTTAGAACAAAAACTAGCGAGAACTTGTGAAATTAGGAAAGATGATTAGATGGAAGAAATTTCTTCTTTTTAGGCGTTTTTGACAAAAGTAGAAAAAAGAAAAGAATAAGACAAAAATTCGTCTTTTAAGGTAGGAAAACGAGTAGAGGGGATTTCCATCGGAAATCCCCCACCAATGACGTGTTCCTGAATTTCCTTCTCAGGAAATTCAGCGAAATCCAGCTAATATCCACTGATATTAGCATACAATCATGAAAGCAACATTGGCAGTAGATAGTCTAGGGCGGCGAGAGCCCGATTTAACGTATTATTTCAAAGAAGGGACTCGAGGTCCAATTAGGTTAGTTTTCATCTCGCGCTTACAATTATTATAAATCCTAGAGGGGATTGGGACCGCTTATCCTAAAGGGAAAATTTAGAAACCGGGCTTCTGAAGCCCAAACCCAATTTAGGTAGACCTTCCCCCCAGGTGTACCCCAATCCCAACCTAGGCTCCAGATGGGAGAAAATTTTTAGAGGTGGGCATCCTATAGGGGAGAGGCAAGGCCTCTCCCAACAAACCAGCTCATGGGGTGTCTGTGATTTTCCCCCCAACATTTTGGCCACGCGAGAGAGCGAAAGTAGACGACTGCTCGTCACCAGACCCAAATCACAGACTGACTGGAGTTTTAAAATTTCGCTCTCAGGTTAACCTTGGTCCTCCTTGCAATCATCGTTCGATGATTGGTTGCTTTTCATGATTGCATTTCGTCATTGGTTGATTTTGAATGGAGGACTCCGCCTCCTTTCGAGTGTTTTCCTTGAGTTTGCACCTGAGCAATCCATCACTCAGGTTACGTAACTTTTTATGGCCCAAAGGCCGTTTTTCGAGTGGCCCAGAGTACCCTAAAACCCTGGGCCATAAACTTTTACTGCGCTTTTGTGTTCGAGTACCTTTGTCCTGAGTTTTATTTCTGAAGATTTGGACCTTGCTTGCTAAACAGACGCGCAGGCGAAAGGAGAGCCGATAGAAATAAGAAGCGAGGAAGAAGAAATCGTAATAACAGACAGGGGGCCTGGAAGCCCAAGACGAAATAAGCAGTACCTAAACTAAGTGGAACTTATATCTAGTCTAAAACTTAGCTAGAGACCTAATATTACATATTCGTTACTATTAGTTGTTAATTTCTTTCTTTCTTCCTTTCAGGGGTGACTTGTGCCATAATTTCAGAGGGGTTCCCCTCTGTCTGACTTATGCGTATGATGTCATTCTAGGGACGTGAAAAGGTAGCGCTGAACCTCACGCATACGTAGACTTAATGCTAGACACTCAGACTGGCCTTCACAGGCCTTCACTCACACACACAGAACTCAATAGTAGGGACCTGTAGATGAACCCCATCCGATTGATGATGCAGAATAGAAGGGGTTAAAATGGGCTGACCTCAGCTCGACTAAGATGGTGAACGAATTCAATTTCGACACTCAACAACCAAAATTAAAATTACAATTACGAAAATCACACCCACAACAAGACAAATCTATACACTGATTCTCATGGCACTTTTAGTCTCTTTTGGATTTCAATTGCGAAAGAACAGTGAAACTATACAGTTACAATTACAGATTCCCTTATACAATGCATAGTTAAATTCATTTACAATTCGTACGTAGGCAAGAATACAAGTATTAGTCAAGCAGGGAACAAGCATGAACTTAGCTAATTACAAAATACAGAATGCAAGTATCAACTAAGCAGTGAATCTTACAAATCAACGGATTGCTGTGTTGTTTTCTCTATGCCTTAATTTTCGGAGTATAATTTTGTTTGCAAAGATCGGTGGGACCTCGGGAACTAGAGATCTGTTGTTCAATTCGCTTGAAAGGGGGGGGGGGCTGCCAACCACATTAATTGAGGCGGACCCAGCCAGCAACAACTATCCTTAATTTTAGTACCAAGCAGTCCTTTGAACAGTCTCTAGCCCTTTTCCCTCAGTGCAACTTTTGATTGAAAGGCTCAAAGGGTTAACCTCAAACGTTTTCCGATAGCTGGCCACATTACGAATCCAACTTTTTAAACAAACAAAATTCGCTGAAAATAACTGAAGTGACACCACCTTATGTGCAACCTATTCGTGATAGGTTTTATCAAACAGTTAAATGAGAAACATCCCTGTTTTCTTAAAACATTTCAGATTCATTTCTCAAGGAACAAGCAGCCAAGTTTCTGAAGCTTTTAGAGACCAATTCAAAACTCCTTATTTTTTTCATTTTCTTTACACATTCTCGTAAGAGGGAAGACCGGACATTATATTTTTGGTCTAATGAAGATAGTCGAGTAAGACTGCTTGCCCATTCTTTCTTTCTGAAATACACTTGCATGTATTTGCAGCTTACAAATCACAGAAAATTAAAAAACGAACCTTCAGAAATGCTCCATGGATGTTGAAATAATCCGATTTCTCAATTCCTCCAGAACCTTGATAATTCAGCTGTTTTCGCATGAACAAGGCTTTTACCTGCAAATTAGCAAGCAATTGTTTCAATTAGCCTACTGATGGTAAACCCCTGGTAGATGGTAGATGGTAGACTACAACTACAATGGTAGAGTTGTGCCCGAGCCTTGACGAGAGAGCTTAGGAAAATGCCGGTATCCATTCATGGGGAACCAGAAAAGGGACTCCGAAGCCGAAGTCTGGGTGCTCCGATGGGTGCCTTTTCTAGTTCTCTATGAACGGTAACCTTCAGCATCAAGTTCAGCAATACCGGCAATAACAATGACGAACAAGGTGCGGCAAATGCTGAACCAACAGCCAGAAGACACCCGCTGATAATTCGTGTTCCCCCCAAAGACGTCTGCCTACGGACTATGGGAATTTGCGGTATAAATGCGTGCACTGAAGAAAAGCACGAAGGAAAGAGAGTAGTATTGGTATATTACTTTTACTATATAAACTAATGAAACTCTTCTTCTACTGCTTCTAATATACTACAGTTTTCAGATAGTTTTGTGGAAGTTAATACCCTATGACTTAAGTAGGCCCGGGCCAATTTCTTAACGGCGCAACTCTACTCAACGTTTGCCCTATTAACTTCTTTCTGGCTCAAGTCTACAATCGCAAAACTGATTGAATAGTTTTCAACTTTGCAAGATTGCCAAAAACTATAAATTTATCTGTATCGGTGCCCATTGCATTCGACCTTTTATGAGTGTAGCGTAGTGATTCATATATACTGCTCAACTAGTTGCACAGGAAAGTGGTTATACCAAAAAAATCATAATTTGACTGTTATTAAAGGGAAAGTAAGCCACTGGGCATTCTTTGTTTAATTGACGTCAGGTAGTGAAAGTAACGTACCTAAGAATTAGATCAGAATAAATGAATATACCCTCCTCAGTCTTTCCCAGGGGCCCCGTTACATAAAAACAATTTTTATAAGTAAATAACAATAGGCAATTTGGGGCAATAGGCAATAGGGCCTATTAAAATGCGTTGCATAAAACACTATTTGTCATAGGCTCCTTTTTCATACCTATTGACAACCAAACCAATAGGTTACCTATTAAATTGTTCATTTTGCCGTTTACATAATGTATAGTTGCGCTATACATTGATGCAGTGGATCTTCAAACAACAACTGCCATATGAAACGAAACATCAAGAAAATATTCATGCTAGCAAAGAATATATATTAACAAAAAATAGAATTCTAAGAAAAAACGAAATAGTACTTAAATGATTAAGCCTAATAAGGTTTCACAAAAATCGTTTGTTTTGGCTAGTTATGCGACAGCTACAGCTTATTAAATTTTTTCCAAGACTTTTGCATGCTCTTCATTAAGTACATATATTTTCATGTGAAATTTTAAAATTAAATTGAATTCACTTTTCAGGTGAAATTTAACTCTATGTTTTTACCTAAACTACCTTAGACATGCATGAGACTTTCTGTGTTTCTATTTTTCATCTGGTTTGTATAAGTAAATTGTGCTGAAAAGCTCATGAATGCACATATAATCGGAAACAAATTATCTTCTTTGATAATTCGAAAATTTTACCGTTTCTATAGGTGAAATTTAATAGGTATTAAAATTGCTAGAGTTTTATGCAACGCTCGCCTATTGAAATCGCCTATTAAATTGGAAAAATCGCCTATTGCCTATTGTAATTGAAAATTAGTTTTATGCGACGCTCTCAGCCTATTTACCTATTGCCTATTGGACCTATTGACCTATTGAAAGTTTTATGCAACGGGCCCCAGGTTTGATTGCGTTGTCAACAGCCAGTCAGACTGAGGAAAGGATGTATTGTCACACATGAAAGAACGAACGTAACTAGATGTGTCACTGCAGCACCTCTGACCCCAAAAATTCGGGCCTGAGGTGGGAATCAAACCCACAACCTTTGGCTTTATTGTCATATTGTTAATTTATTTCCTCAGCTACCCTCCCCCTCAAAATGTACAGCTTTTTGCAGCTACACACTGACTACCGTAATATCCCTTGTTAGAAAACTCAAATGGGGACGGGGTTTATGCAATCTGATTGGCTGTTGGCTACCCCCTCTACAGGAAGAGAGAGAATTACGAATTTTCGACCCACCCCCCTCCGACAGGGGGCACTTTTGTTGCCAGGAGAACCGCTACGCAGAGAGAAAAGAGAAGCTTCGCTGCTTGTTCCTTGCGCTGGTGAAAAACCATGGATTCGTAGAATTAATGAATTGTGGAATAACGTTGACGTATTTAAACTGGGGTAACTAAACGTAATGGCTCGCGTAGAGGATGATTCATGTGCTATTTTTATACTTTAATTCTTTAAAACATAATTTATGTCACATCTGATCTTATAGGTTTTTCGTGGCATCGTTCCTTCTGTATTGTGAGGTCATTGGTCATTTCTTGTTAAGCTTAGGTTTATAATTGTTTCTAAAGTGCGCTTTCTCAGGCCAGTAGGTCACTGATTTAAGACATCAAAAGTCAAAACTGGCAAAAGTCAACAGCTTTAACGAGCGTGGAGTATAATTTCCTTCCTTTTATGCATTGCCTTGATCAATTATTACCTGTGTGCATGAATTTTTTGGAATCCAGCAAAAGACTAGTCCGGTTTCACTGTCAACCAACGGCATATTATAGGAACCAGGGTAGGGAATAACTGGACTTGCAGGAAACAGTATATTAGAGGTAATCTCATGCCAAAGCACTCCATTATCCACAATAGTGGATAAATCAAGTCTTAGCTGTGGGCTAGTTTCGTTAATTCTCGATTCCTTCACATAGGTACCAATTCTGTACAGAGTCAGCACACCAAAGGCACTAATACTTAAATACACAGTTTGTCGTTGTGTCAATATTGGAGTCATTTGTAACTATTGCTGTTGCTGCTGCTGCTGTTGTTGCTGCTGTTGCTGCTAACAAGGCCATGAACAGTTATCGAATTCTGCGGTTTCCACGCAAGTTTCACACGCTGAGTAGAGATGTCCGCATAAAGATGGTTGCACCTGACGCTTTAAGCATGAAATAATACACAAAACCAGGTGACAGTAATCAAAATTAAAACCTAAATACTTTCTTACTGTTAATTGCTGAATTGCGTTTGAGTACTGTGTAGTGACCAGAATATAAATCAGGGGTTTTCACTCTCCATTTCAGTGCAATTATAGCTTTTTATTAACTAGAGCCTGTATTCCATACGCTGACACGCGACAAAACTTAAAATACTTTCAGCTACTTATGATAGACGACAATTTGCTAAGCTAAGCTAAGAATGCTATGAACCTCTGACTACTGTGGCGACGCGCGGCATAAGTTTCTGCGACACGCGAGACGCCGCTTACTACTGAACCGGTCTTACTCTCAATGAGCTAATAAAAATCGGATCTTTATTATTCTTTCTTAAAATTCAAATTGTTTTAGTTATTCGGTGAGATATCTTAATTCGTTGCTTGCTCACTACGGAAACTGCATAATACGACACTCGGAAGTATAGCCTATACCTTAACAACTTACTACATTTTCTGTTTTAGAAATTTGTGATCCATTAAAATGTATACAGCCAAAGCTAAAACTTTAAATTACACTACTCCTCAAAGAAATCATGTTTTCGAGTACCATGAGAATCAAATTCGGGTCGTTCATCTATCAGTATAACTTAATGCTATACCAGTGCGTATTGTTCATAAATCGTTTCACTGCTCATAGTTTAGGTAGTAGTAGTACAAATAGGACCACTTTCCTTGAAGGTGTGTATCAAAAATGCTTAACGTAACGGTTCATTTTAGCATAAATGTGTGAATCGTCGAATAAACTTTTCAGACAAGACTCTTAAAAACCTGCCTAAATGGAATGCTCTATAAATTAGAAAGAATGAAGCTTTCAGTCTCTTCAGACGGGAATCTACTACAGGTGTTTCATAAATCTGTTTAATTGAAGTTTCGACTAAGGAAATGCAGAAGTCCATTACAAGGCACTATTCTTCAGAATCAGTTAGTACGTTCATGTGTTTGAGGGACTTTATCATCACCCCTCAGATATCGCTGTTTGAGGGACTTTATCATAACTTGCCACACCGCCAACAGTTAATGAAATTCCCGCATGAGAATAATAAAAGGGTAGTCCCCTAAAAATTCCGACCAAATCCGTATTTTAAGTAATTACGTAGCGAACATTTTCTACTACTTTTTTGAAATTGCTTAAACTACATAGGTTAAATTGTCAATTTTTTGAAAATTTCATCCGAATTTGTTAAACCAGGCTCTTTTTCAAGTATAACCCCAGAATTTTTGACTTTTTCTTGAACGTAGTTACTCTCTAGTCTGAAATAGGGAAACAATCCTCAGCAGAAAGGGAGGACTCCATGGGTCTGGGTAAAACCCGGCCCTGGCCCGGCCCCTCCCCGGGACACAAAATGCTTAATAAGTGGGTAATACCCAGCGGCTGCACACCGTGGCACTTATAGTGTAAATTCTTAAGCAGTCTAAAAGTGGTGTATGGTAATTACACATTAGTGTAAAGATTCAGGGCATAGGTACCACTTTAATACCTTTATACTTATACTGCAGTGTACGCAACCGTTTACAGCCATTTATATAATATTAAATAATTGTTGGTGATCAAAATCATTTTTAAATTAAGAACCAAAGAAAGAGTTCTAAAGTTACTCAGTATATATAATTAATAATACCAGGAGTACATAATATAAGAGTGTGCCACTAGGCACACTCTCTGTTATCAGAGCAAAAACTAACTAATACTCTGCTCGCTAACGGCCCACCCTCCTCCCCGCAAATCAGACCCTATCGACCCCCCCCCCAACCGCAAATCAGTACCTGGTCGAAACGGGGGTATGCTCACTCGCTCTATGTTTATGTGCTTAAGGGGGGGGGGGTCCACCATGAAAAAATTTGTAGTCACGGATTTCGCTCATTTTTACACATAATGTAGCCAGACATATTGTGCGTATCAAGTTTAAATATTGAGTTGTTTCATCCATGTCACCGCGAGTTACGAGCTATCAACTGCTTCCAATTGCAATAATGGGCGAAACGAGGGTACCGCTTGAGACTAAAGCAATTTTCCTTAAACAGTCTTCGATTTTGGAGCTTCAATGGGGTGTACATTTGAAAATTGATCTAAAAAATTAATTTTGCCCCGGTGTTGGCAGGCTAAACGTGATTTCATGCCTTTTTAACGACTTTTAGGGAGCAGCAAAGCCAATGTTGAGGTTAGATCACAAAACCATTTAACAGCCATTAACTTCAATTTGGTGCATTTGCGGACCATAGCCCAAGAAGCAAAAATATTACCCGCATTAAGAGCTTTCGATTGATGTCAAATTTGTCATGTTTTGAGAAATTTGAAAAAAATCGATATTTTTGCTATATTGGTGCCAGTCCGACAGATTGGGATGCAGCGACCACGTTGGGCTACTTAGCAGGAATAATTGTAGTCAACACTGAACTGCAGCCACCTGAAATAACGTGAAACGAGCTATTTTGGCATTTGGTAGCTGCTGATTGCAATGGTCTCACGTAATAAGCAAAAAATCGAAAAAATTCAAAATTTTGGTAAACCACCAAATTTTTAGTGTCAAAAAATCTCGAAACTGGACAAAGATTATAGGCATAATTTGGTATCGTTAGAAACGTCTATTTATATTACTTTGATTTGTTGGAATTAGATTTTTAATTTAGGCCTTTGAATTTTTGTAATGCTTGCTCAAAGTTACAACCCCCCGTTTTCCACTAACGAAAAACGTCAATTTTCGCAGTCAGCAGGTTTCAAAAATTATTTTAAAAAATTCAAAGGCCTAAATCAAAAATCTAATTCCAACAAATCAAAGTGTATAAATAGACGTTTCTAACGATACCAAATTATGCTGATAATCTTTGCCCAGTTTCGAGATTTTTTGACACTAGTCAAAAAATTGAAACTTTTTCAGTTTCCTATGTTTAACACATGAGATCTCAACTTTGAAGTGAAATTACTCATTAACCGTAAAAGATCCGACTTTAATTTCAAAAACTCCTTAAAATATACCAATCGGAGAACAAATTATGTGAAAACGAGCAAAATCGGAGATGGTCGAAAAATCGGCCAAAAATGGACCCCCCCTTAAGCTTGAAAACACAAGCAGTGCGTGCGCGAATGTTGTGCCTGCTTCGAGCTTTAGAACACAAACATAGCGCTCAAAATTCTTTGAAGTGGTGGGTCTAATTTGCGGAGGGTGGGCCGCTAGCGAGCAGAGCACAGTTTTTGCTCTGATAACATAGAGCGTGCCTAGTGGCACACTCTTATATATATTTATTATGTACTCTTGATAATACCTATGATTCAATATGTAACAGTGTAATGTTTAAAAACTTTAAGTTCTAAGTTACGACGAATCAAGGGACGGAGCCGGACCCGAGGCCAGGACCGTCATCTACCCACACCCTAATGTATGTATGTCAATTGTGGAATTTGATACTAAAGTTTTTCCGATACTTATTCATTCACTGTCACAACTATAAAGCAAATATCCTAGAAATAGGATAAGAAATAGAATTTGCAAACTCCATTCGCTCAAATCAGAATTTTAAACCAAAAACCTAATAAATATCATTTAATATTTTTACATGGGATAAGTATATAAAGGTTAGTCACAACAAAAACAAACTTTGTTTCACGCATTTCATAACCATTAAGTTAGGTATATACTTTATGATTTACGAGGACTCATTTAATGATTTGGAAGCTGCCGAAGTCAACGCAATTTATCATTTGAGTAAAGTTAAGCTTTACCAGAGATTGTGGTTAATCAAAAGCCTTTATTTACCCAAAGAGGTATGAAGCGGTTCACACCAGGTCACGACAACTTTTAAGGATTTCAAAACCCACCAGATACATGAACTAAATTAGCAATATGTACAAACATAGAAACAGACGTAAAAAATAAACTAAGTGGGGGTAACATAACGTAAGTTATTAAAACTTGCAATACGCTGAGACGTGACAAAATATAAAACTAGGGGATCTTTTCGTGTTTAGTTTTAAGCCAATTAGAGCACATTTTAGAATTTTAAGAATTTTCAAGAAGTTTAAGATAAAAACCATCACGGTAACCTTCATTTGCAACGTTTCTGCAATCTTGACGGTTTCACTTCTGAAGTCTATAGAGTTGTGCCCGGGCCTTGAATCGGACCTCGGGCTCCGGGCCGGCCCGGAGCCGGTTGTTGGATCGGCAGGCCCGTCCCGGGCCCGGTCAGTCGCGGAGGCCCGGACCGAGCCGGGCGGACCGGGCTGCCGGGCCTTGGAGGCCCGGCCAGACCTGGTCGGGCCCGAAGAGGCCCGGTCAAATTTTTGTTGTGCAAATTTCCTAGTTTTTCCAAATTGTCTGCATTAGAAAGTCAAATTTACGCTTACAGGAGTTGTTTAAGTTGTAATAAATAGCACTAACAATTGTTTGTCACTGTTTCTTGTATGCCGGACCTTCACTGGGCCGACCGGGCCGCGTATTTATAAAATGTACATTGATTCGCGCAACAAGAAAGTGTACAGCGATATCGCGCACATTTTCAAAATGTACATGCGGATCGCGCAACAGGAAAGTGTACAACGATTTCGCGCACGCTAAGAAAGTGTACACCGTTTTCGCGCAACACTATATATATGCACAATTCATTTCATTTTATACATACATGCTAATATATACAGTTATCGATACCTACGTAGCTGTTGAAAAACCCCACGACAAGTTTGTACGTACGTATATGTACACGATTCTTGGCATTGACAACTATTTGTATAATATACTGCAGACTTTCAATTGTATTAATTATTATAAGCGGTTCAGTTGGAGAGGAAATAAGATGAGCAGGAGTAAAATAAATTTCTGTTCATTATGACCTGGTAAGCACAAGGTTTGGTAGCTCGAGATTGTACCACGAACTCTTTCACTGGCTGATGTAACTTTACAGATTTGACCTCTAATCATAAAGAAATCCGATGTAACCAAGAGCTTATGATAGAAACTGTAAGACACAAAGCGTTTCCTAATGTATTGAGCATGCAAGATGCTCGAAATATTTAGGCCTGTGTCACAGAAAAAATCCTCCCACGAAAACTTTCCCCAAAGAAGATTTCCCCAAGTTAATTTTTTAAGAATATTATTTAATAAATACTGAAGAATTAGGAAAACACTACTGTTTAATCTGGGGTTCTCTACTTTTGGGCTTCTCTACTTTTACGCAGATTTTCTGAATTTAGGGGCATTGGTAAAGGGTGGAAAAACAAAGTATTAAAATATCAAATTAATTATATAAGTAGTGAGAACAGAAACAAGGAGCAAAGCTGTAAACTAAAATTAAACATACCAACAATGAATACCTTGATAATTACGTTTCCTTAATATTTACGCAATTTACTTTGGTGATAGGTAACACACCCCTTTTCAGGCAAAATGTTACAAAGTACATTCCTGATACTGGAACTATGTGAATTTTGCGCCATATATATAGAAAAATATAAACAATTAGACAAATTATGTTTCATTAAAGGTAAATTACAATCTATAATATTCAATGTAATCATTTGCATAACAAACTAATCCTGTTAAATAATACTGTATATATTAAATTCTGGGTGACATGAAATTTCGAAAAGTCTTCAATCCAGCATTCAATTTCTGTGGAAATTAATATAGTGAAATCAGAAAAACTTCTGAAACTAATTTGGACTAAAATTTTCAGAAAAGTAGCTTTGACTTCTTTTTATTAGGTAACTCTAAAAAACAAACATAATAGCACATGTGTTGAAGATAGGAAAATCAAGCTAGAATTGAGAATGCGTACATGCATTACATTACAATTAAGCCGGGGAATATATTCCGCTTCAGCGGAATGATAATTAGCACTTCTGCAGAGACAGAGGGACGTTTTCGTACACGCTAAAGCTTTACGATCGCTAATAAATGGCAGAGTCTGCGGCTCAAAATCTATTTTGGAGAACTTGAAGTTTCGCACTAAGCAATATGCACGTCCACTCAATAAATGCTCCGATGACACGCATTTCCGTCAAATAATAAATCAGAAATATAGCTAGTATCAGTGAAATTAAAAATCTAATTTCTATATACGTATATTTGGTCTCTCGAAAAACATTTTATCAATAACTTTGTACATATTATTATGTTTATGTTAGTGTTGCGCGAAAACGGTGTACACTTTCTTAGCGTGCGCGAAATCGTTGTACACTTTCCTGTTGCGCGATCCGCATGTACATTTTGAAAATGTGCGCGATATCGCTGTACACTTTCTTGCTGCGCGAATCAAGTGTACATTTTATAAATACGCGACCGGGCCTACACCGGGCCGCCGGGCCGACCGGGCCTACCGGGCCTTGAATCGGGCCTCCGGGCCCGGGCCGGGCTTGACCCGGCCGCAGGTTCGGCCCGGTCGATTCAGCAGGCCCGTGCCCGGGCTCGACCTGGAAAATTTCTTAACGGCACAACTCTAAGTCTAATAATCTGAGTCTTCCCCTTCGCATTCACTATAGTGAACCGCGATAACGCGTTCTAAAGTCTGACCATAAAATGAGAGAGTAAAATTGTTTTTATACTGATTCAGCAGTACATTTTTGCGGCAGCTACGGAATCGTCATGGCATGGACTTTCCTTTGGTTGAAAAAGACAGTTTAAGAAAGCGAAAAACATCAACAACTTTATTTCCAAGATAGCTATGCAAATTAGTAGTAAGGGTTGATTAGTGTTGATAAGGGTACGTGGAGAAGATTGGGTCATCTACGGTCAGAGACCCTTACGTATTTACAGTGCATAACAATGAGACATGCTCGTATTTTTATTAATCAATAAAACTAACATGCTTAGATCAAATTTAAAGAATGAAAGAAAGTTGCACACCACCAAATAGTTTAAAACGGCACCCGGCAGAACTCGACTCGAATCAAACCCTGTCGTTAAAAACCCTTGTTAAACTCAAGCCTGATCTGTAAATTTCAAACTACAGTCTCTGAGTTGATGTTTTGTTGCCAAGCCTCTCTGAAAACATCCTACAGAAGTAAGGTACACTTGTACCAATGATAGTTACAGTTAACTTATTAAGAGGTCTGTCCGGTTGCTTGGAGTTAGGCTTTGGTCGTTAAGGGTTGGTTGTGAGGTACTAGATGAGTTTTCTCTCGCAATAAAATTAGGTTTACTTCTGCAAGAGATGTGTACTAACTAAACCTAAGTATATAACTAATTGGTACTAGATACAACTTAACAATTTATTGAAAAAGATAAAAAAAGAAAATGGAAAAACTAAACCAAACAATTAATCCTAGGCAGTTGATGCCCAGTGAAAAGACGAATTATTATCTAATAGAACTTGGACGCTTTTGGCGAACAAAATATTTGCTCTAACATAATAAACGTTCTATGTTTGGGTTGCACAAAAACTCTTTAGAAGAGTTCGTGCTTCAAGCAAACTCTACCTCAAACGTCTACTTTAAGTTTAATGTTCAAAGCTGTATGATGTTGTAAAGGCTTTTTAGAATCATCATTTACTAATGCTAGCGTTGACAAAGTATATAATGAGGTTAAAAATTCTAATGTATGCAGCTATTTTGTCATTTTCTTTGTGATTAAGTTTAATCTAATTATTCCCACTCCTGGCCGAGGTTTTTTGCGATCACAACAATGGCTAAAGCTTGGCGGTGCTACATGCAAACCTGTCAATTTCTTTTTGGAAACATTAAAGAAGACCTTAATACCCTATTAAGCAAACCATATGACTAAGGAACGAGAAGCTACATTACACAGATTAAGATTTGATTTTTGAATGTTTGCTTTAAAATTGACTACATTTTGGTACTTTTCAATTAACCGACTTTCAATTTAATCACAGTTTCGATACCATTTGATTCGCTGGTTTTCAGATATTAATCCAAATTGTAGCCTGCGCATTGAAGCGTTCAGGTAATTACAAACTGATACTATTTTCAACAGTATTTCTTTAAAATGACTGTAAGAAGCGATTTAGAGTCAATCGAAAATCTAACTTATATAAATAAAGCAAGATAGATCGCGAACATATGACATATGAAGTTTAGCAGTGTAATTATTGTGTGAAATAGTTAACAGACTGTCATGTGAATAAATGTCTCTGTCGAAATAAACTGAACTTTAAAAACATCATTATCTGTCGCAAAATATTATTAACTTTGAAATAGTTAGAAATAGTTAGGATAAAGCTGCAAATTAACTTTTTAGGCCTGTTACAGCTCAATATTCTGGTTTTTATGCGGGTTGTTATTGCGAACTCAATTTTGAAAGCTCAATATTTCAATGATTAAACTGGATTGCAAATTTCTGTTCCGCAAAGCACAGTCTTGGTGCAGTCAAAGCTATACATCATTTCTGTTGCAGTCTTTTAGTTAGCCATCAACCGTTTCGTTCGCTCACTACCGTATACATGAGACGTGCAATAAGCTAAACCGAAAATTGAATAAACCATTAGTTATTTTTCTGGTAAAATAAATTGTTAGTAAATAAGCTAAACGCATAGAGCAGAATTTTAGGAATAACGGCAGCATTGCTGTGAACGTCGCCAGGACTAAGAAAAGAATAGGACTAATCTAGAAATAGGACTATCTTTTTCTGCTACTCTGCACCTATTCCTAAACTTACATATTTGGTACAGCCCAGGGACAAATTCATCATTGAATGATATCGTAAGCTAGTTTAATCAAGAGTACATAATACCTAACTAAGAGTGTGCCAAGCCTAGTTTTCGGTTTAATGCTGTTGAAGAAAGCACAAAACGCATCACATGGGGATGCAGTTTGAATCCTTAAACTGAAGTCTGGAAACTTAAGTCGAACTTTTGCCCTTCAGAGATTTAGGATTGAAGGCTTAGTCAAGATATGTAAAGTAAATGAAGGAACCTCATGCACTACCGAGACAGCCCGAAAGACGCGCACTTCCGACAGGGAAACGAGTGTTCCGTGCAAACGCTTTCCCATAATCGGGTGTGGGTAAAAGCCAGCCCAGCCCCCAGCCCCAGCCTCCAGCCCCGGTGGGTAAAACCCGGCCCCCAGCCTCCAGCCCCTTGGGTCAAGTCCAGCCCCGACTGCCAGCCCCACTGGGTAAAACCCGGCCCAGCCCCAAGGAGTAAAACCAGCCCCTTTTTCCAGCCCCTGTTTTCCAGCCCCTGTCTTCCAGCCCCGCTTTCCTGACGACGTTTTCCAGCCTGTTTTCCAGCCCCCTTTTTCCTGACCACGTTTTCCAGCCCCTGTTTTCCAGCCCCTGTATCCAGCCCCCGTTTTCTGACCAAGTTTTCCAGCCCCTGTTTTCCAGCCCCTTTTTTCCAGCCCCGTTTTCCTTACCACGTTTGCAGTCAATGGGGTAACGCTTTCCCGACAGCAGTATATGTCCAGGTCCATGTATTAATTCCATTAACCTGGGCCAGTTCCTGAGCAAGCACAGAAAAGTGGGGTCCTTATTTCCCCGGTTAGCCAAAATTTAGGATTTAAAATGTAAATTATTTAACACTCTTGACGGCTATTGGCTCCAGTCCGACAGACTAAACTTGAAGAAAGGGAATTATAGTTGAATTTCAGTAGTTTTTAAGAGGATTGAAAAGCAGCCAGTTTAAATTTTAATAGCCATAGGATAACAAGGGGGGAATGAGGGGGTGCAGGCTCCCCCCAGACCGACAAACTACGGGTAGATCTCCCTAGCGAGAACGAAAAAAGTGGAACCTCTCGTCCAGAAGGGCAAAAAGAGTTATGTTTAAATAGTTGTACCTTTAATACCGGGTTAGGGTTAGGCTAGGCCTCAGTGCATTCGACAAATGAGATTCAATTTTATCTGATTTACTCTTTTGACTCCCTGGACTGGATGAAATTTTATTTCGTTAAATTCAAGGTTCTGATTCTTTAATGCGGATTAATCTAAATCTAATCCGTTTAATCTTTAAAGAAATAGGCATATGTTAAAATGTAACTATCAAAAATAAACAATTGCTCAAGCTTATTTAACTTCACAATGTCTAATTACATTTTGCACATAGATCTATGAAAATGTGTGCATCTAGCAAGCTTCGAACAAATGCAAACAAGACAAAAGCACTTCTGTGCTAGTGTCATTCACCGACCCTGCGAAGTGAAACCGGCCCAGGCCCACTGTAGACCGGCCGGCCAGTCGAACTAACTGCGTTCACCGGCAGGATTGCCAGCTTGCGACGACAGTTTCGCCGAATTGGAGCCTTAAAATCTTCAAAAGTATCAAATATTTCATATTTTAACTTGTATTTTGGCTAACCAGAAAATTAAGGTACCGAGCGCAGGGCGCCGGGACCCTAGTATTAACTGCTTGCTGTTAGAAACTGGTTCACATGAATGGAATTTATATGAACCGTTTCATGCTGCTGGCTGGGAAAAACCTAATATCCCAGGGGCTGGAAAAAGGGGGGCTGGGTTTTACCCTTGGGGCTGGGCTGGATTTTACCTAGGAGGGCTGGAGGCTGGAGGGCTGGGTTTACCCTTCGGGGCTGGAGGCTGGGGCTGGGGGCTGGGCTGGGTTTTACCAGCACCCCCATAATCGCCACAAGTAATTGGAGTTCGAAGAGCCCTGCCTGCCAGCCAGTGATCTGAGGCGGATACAGTGTCCTTTGGCTCAAATTCAGCCAAAACATTCTTCCCGTGCCGGGAATCGAACCCGGGCCGTGCGGGTGAAAGCCGCAAATCCTAACCACTAGACCACACGGGACATATTTGTTAGACAGTACTTAGATAACAAATATGATTTATTCAGTTTATTCCAGTATACGAAAACCTGCACATTTAATAAATTGAAACGTCTGAAACCAGTTACAAGTGTCTAAATATGCAAACAGCATTCGTTACTGTTAAATTCTGTTAGAGTTGTAAGTGTAGCTGGGCTAACGACTTACTAGAGTGAGAAACTCAGCCCTCCTAATAGATTAAGCATGCGGGGTGCTCGACACGTTAAGGTAGAAATCTTGGGGAGGTGGTACCGCTGAACGTTGTTAACCATATGTTTATTTGCGTTTCAACTAAAACGCATCTGATTGGCTGATTGCTGACCTCATGTCAAAATTGCATGCATAAGCGTACCTCGTCTGAGATCTCTTCGATTACGAAGTCCAACATCACCTTTGGAACAACTGTCAATGTTTTCTTGTGTCAAAGACTTGGTGCGTTATCAGGTCAACCTTTAATTTCTGTGAACTGTACAACTCAAGTCAAAGGCTTATTGCATTACTACCGTATTCTCGCGCTTAAGGAAACATATTCTCTTAAGGTGGTGACTCCTTTTGGGCACACATTATTGGTTGACGGTACAAATCAAGATAAAATTTATGAAACTTTCCAAAATAAGTTCTTTTAGTATTCTAACACCCTCCGCGCAATCCCGCTTCAAAACTTCGACTTATCCGTTCAGGGGGGTTTTTGTCGATTTTTGACACTTAGGCAGTATATATGTTACGGGCAGATGAATAAATTGGACACTTCTGAAAGTGTCCGGACAGATAGATAAATTATGCATGTGCGCAGACAGATAGATAAATTCTTACGATTATCGCATTCTGTCCGGACAGATGCGTAAATTATCTATGTGTCCAGAACAAGGTTGGACAGATGCGTAAATTTTTAAACTAAGAACTAATAGTGCAGAATATTTGTGTTTATATCATTGTTTAACTTCAGTATTTGTTCGTTACTTTATTTTATAAGTTTATACATTATTCTAAAGCTTGTTACTATATTTAATTAGCTTATATTTTATTAAATTTAAATCTGTTACTTTAAAAATCTGTTAGTTGATTTAATTAATTTTATACAGCATTTATTAGATATCGTTCCAATCATTGATCGCTGTTAATAATTTATTTGTTAATTAATTTTAATTATTTTATGTACTTATTTGTGAAATTTTGGTGCCGTCATTTTAACGTAATTTAAAATGGAAACCAACGAGTGAAACTAACAAGAATTTACATATTTACGTTTTATGCTAACGTATAATTATTTACTTTATACGTATTGCCTAATCTCTTTTTAATGTGTCATTACACACAAATATATAAGTACATAAAATAATTATTAAATTGTTATAATACATAAAATTAACAATATCAAATAACATATTTTAAAATTTAATCAATCAAAAGCTAATAAAGTATAATAACAAGCTTTAGAACAATTTAAACTATTTCAAATAAAGTAAAGAGCAATACTTTTTTGAGTTAAATAACAGCTATAAGCACAATTGATTTTTTATCATTTTTTCTTAGTTTAAAGATTTTCCCATCTGTCCAATCATGTTCTGGACACATAGATGGTATACCAATATATCAGGTTTTAAAGCCTTTTTTCTAAGAATTTATCTATCTGTCTGCGCACATGCATAATTTATCTATCTGTCTGGACACTTTCAGAAGTGTCCAATTTATTCATCTGCCCGTAACATATATAGCTGCTTAGCTATGACTATATTCATTCGAAAGATCTTGTTGAGTTCTACATTTTTGCTTTTTGAAGTAGCTTGCTTTTCGCTATCGTGAGATATAGCCTATTTTCTTATTTTAGCATTGAAAACTTGTCATTCTTGCAGAAATTCAATAATACGCCATTTCTTGAGCTACGCAAGCCTTGAAATTAAACTAAGGGTATCAATTTGAAGGTCTCGTTGAGGCCAATTGTCCGTGCTATTATAATCTTCTAACTGCTATCCCCTGCGCTGCCATCATAAAAAATGTAGTTTTTGCAAAAACATGACCAAATTTTTTCCAGCGATTCTGGAACATTTACTATGCAAGCTAAGAGGGTTGCCACTTACTAGACATGTTTTACACAAAAATACCCAGGGACCCTTTTTAGTTGCCCCGATTGCTGCTTTCTAGCTAAGGTGCTCGCTTGCCAAAGTTGCAGAAAGTAGGCAAAATCCAGGTTGCACATACATTTTAGCTAGTTTGTTTACAAGGAAGAGCGGTTTCATAATAATTAAAAAATGTCCCCAGCTATTTGATAGTGGAATCGAATAATGTGCGTCACGAAAAATTTAATTCAATCTGCAAAAAATCTGGAAAATTAAATTACTTCGAAAATGCGGTAAAATAATTTCCAAAAACAAAAGTTAGTTTTGTTGTATTCATTAGAAAGAGAAAATGTTAGGCTATATTTTGTTATAAAAATGGCTTCTTAGCTCCAATGAATGAATGAGTGTTGTGCTTCTACCAGGGCTGGTGGACCAAGAAGAAACCAAGGACAAGCCCGAACGGGAGGCGTCAAGTACCCTCGTACCCACGAAACCAGGACCTAGAAGAGAGAAGGGAAGAGGGAGATTCAGCTTTTCACTCACCATTGAAAGTAAAGAATTGGCCCATCCGGAGATTGAACCACGGCCCTGCTGATCCGGAAACAGACATGCTACCGCTACACCACAGGGCCATCAGCTGAACTCCCATTGCAGGCTTATCAATCTTTCCTATGCCTGCTTCCCTTACATCTCTCCCAGGTTTCTTTAAGACGTGTCCCGCGGCTTACTCAACTCGGAATCGAACCGAGACGCATCTAGCGCAGGGCATTCTGAGCCAAAGGGATCCGTGCTCCCCGACACACGTTCCAGACCCCTTTAGATCCAACCAACCAGAAGCAACTACTGGGGGACCGGAAACAGGAGTCCAATCCTGGTCCTGAGGCAGCCTCGCCACATGTAGCGCTTCTACCAGGGCTGGTGGACCACGACTGCGTCAGCTTGTTCCATAGATGGCTTCAATGGTAAATCCAATAGATAGAATCCTGGAAACATCCTGTGTAACTTGCTTGCACTTTCACCAACCTGTTCCGCCCACAGCGAATAGGTGGCCGGATGATTGAACCATCTATTGAGATTGTAATGGATGGTCTGCAAATCGCCCCCTGCCTCCATTACGTAGGATGTTGGCCGTTCCGCCTCACGAACCTGGACTGCTGGATAGGCCTCTCCCATTACCACCCATTCCTTTTAGGGAGGTCAACTCCAGACAGTCTCCTCCATTGTAGACACGAATGTGGGTGACCTTTGGCGTCAGTCCCAGGACTATGTTGACAGCCTGAGGAAACACTTTATATGTTTCAATAGTATCCGGGTTCGCTTCAAACAGCATGAACTGGCTCTTCGGTACGGCTAGTCCTCCTGCCGTCGTAGCCTTTACCGGAACATCCTTTTCTCGAACAGGGAGTACTCTGCCCCTTTCCCTGATGCACAAGTTGACTGCTGCAACCAAAGGGATATTGTACACCACCGATATCCCCTGCAGTTCAGCTGAATTCAAAAACAACACCCTTCCATAGCAGCTGGACATGAAACCACCACCAGGATGAATGCTGTAACCCATATCATACATTAAGTCATACCCTATCAGCATTCCCTGTTGTAACTCCGGAACCACATAGAACCTGTATGTAGTACTTTCTGCCATCTGTCCTTGCGTTTGACAAAACCGCAACGTCAGTTTGCATTGACCAAGGATCGTCAATTTGTTTCCCTCTCCGGCTGCCGAAATGCTAGGCATCTCCGCTGCTGTCATAGGCGTCAATGCGTGATGCTTGACCATGTCATAGAACTCCATTGAGATCAATGAGACAGAAGCGCCGGTGTCCACCAGACCCAGGGCAGTGACATCATTAATCCGGAAAAGGACATATGGCGAGTGATGTAACGAGATAGAAGCCACTGAATTCGCGAAATAGCCTCGCCGTTCATGACCTGTCGAACAGCTTCACGGATGTCCTTTTTGGCCGATCCGTCGTGGTCAGCCTCGTCTTCGGGATGACCCGAAGTCGAGGGACGATCCATGTCGTCATCAGGTTCGGTGGCTTTGGACACCTTTTCGATCACGTTGGCAGTGTCCTCCTGTCGGCACTTCTTCGTGAAGGCACTCAGAACCTCCTCTTAATCCACCATGTTGTCAACGACTGTCTTCGCTGCTGCCTTCGCTTTGGGGGTTTCCCGTTGAACGGCACCCTCCATTTTCCCCAGTTTATCCTCCTCTTGACTCCAGGCGTCCTGTGCTTTGGTCAGTCGAGTCCAGTATGCCTCCAACATATCTGCGTCTACCTTGGACAAATCTAACGGATCAAACCTATTGAACGTCGGAATATCGTCCTGACCTTTGGTAGAGGTCCGGTTCGCGGCTTTACGTGAAGTATGCCGGCTGACCGCTGAAGTTTCAATTTCGGAATAGCTGGAGGTTCCCGGTTCGCATCTCGGTTTTCTTGGCAGTAGCAGACGTCGATGACGACGGAGGCTGATCACGAGGGTCGTCCCCGGGGCTCGTGCTAGAAACCCGAATTGAACTCGAGTTCGAAGCACTAGCATCCGATGAACTGAATTCCGGTTTGCAATCCTTTGATGCAGCCTCCTGAAGAGACAAGCCGTCCTTGATCGTGACAGCTTGTGTTGCCACCGAAATCATGGGTGACTGTTCCGAATCCGATTCCTGACAAACAGACCCATCTTGTGACTTAGCTTTGCCCTTCTTCTTCTTGCCATTTTTGTTGGGCTTCTTGGGCTTTTTCGGCTTTTTCGGTCCCCGAGGTTCCTGAGATTGCCCAGAATCCGGATGTTCCTGAGGTCTCAGAGGATCCTGGTCTTGCCGCTGAGGCAAGTGAAGTCTTCTGGGGAAGACCCCGACCGAATGGCGATCCTGCTTCCTTCCATTATGCAGTACACAAGCCATATGGAAGCACTTAGCTTCAGGATATCCTTCAATGCATTTCCAACGTGGGGTATGCAATTCCTCATCCGACAAATCCCCAATTTGTGGATATCGTAACATATTGACATGACCTGAGTGAAGAAACTGGCTGGCTGGTCGGACCCAATGGCTGACCTGAGATCCCTGTGATCCAGGATTCGGGAAATTGTGACCCTTGTGGTCAGGTGGCCTCCTAATCATGCTAACATGACCGGCCTGCGGTTGTTTGGCGGGGGTTCGCTCCCCCGTCATTCGTTTCCCGAATTGCCACCAGCTCGTTGACCAGCCTCGCCACATGTAGCGCTTCTACCAGGGCTGGTGGACCAAGAAGAAACCAAGGACAAGCCCGAACGGGAGGCGTCAAGTACCCTCGTACCCACGAAACCAGGACCTAGAAGAGAGAAGGGAAGAGGAAGATTCAGCTTTTCACTCACCATTGAAAGTAAAGAATTGGCCCAGCCGGGGATCGAACCACGGCCCTTTTGATCCGGAAACAGACATGCTACCGCTACACCACAGGGCCATCAGCTGAACTCCCATTGCAGGCTTATCAATCTTTCCTATGCCTGTTTCCCTTACATGAGTAATAAAGGTTAAAAGTTGATGTCTCCAAAAGTAACATGTTCTTAACATGTTCTTAACATGTTCTCTTAAGTGAATGTCTAGTACCACTCAGGAGCCATTATCGATTTTACTTTTTTATTTTTTGTAACAGCTGTTGTAATTTTCATGGTTTCAGTGATGAGTTTTTAATGAAACCACTAAAACTTCAGCATTAGTTAAACATTTGTTCGGAAATTTAACTTTTAATAGCGACTTTTGAATTTATGCTTCAGCATTTTTGTGATTTCACTTAAGGTGGTGGTGTCCTTTTGTGCAGTGCTTTTGTGGTGATTTTTTGAAACGCTATAACTTTCGCAATTTTGGGAGCTGGAAAGAGCTTTATACATCGTTTTAAAGTTTATAATTTTTACATTCATATGAACCTACGAAACTAGCAAACTTAGCAACAATAATAGCTAAAATGTTCTGACATACTGACATCTGACAGGGTGAATTTAGACCAAACCTATTTGAACACTGATTTCTCAAAACTGTAGAAGCGGCCAAAATTTCTTCTTGTGCCATGATATGAAGGACATGTCTGCCGAAGGACAATTTTTTGGATTTGGCTCAACAAGTCTCAATACTCCAGGAACTCCGGCAAATGTGCGGTGGCACGAAATTTTGCAACTTTGTGTTCAGTTTTCTCGCAACTGGAGACGTCTTTAGCTCAAACCAAGAAAAATGTCCCTCCGCAATAGGGCGAATTTTATCCAGCCAAAATTCAGGCAAATCCGTTGGGTGGTTTATGAGAAATCGATGTTCAAAGCAAAATAATCGCAGTTTTGACAAAATGGTTTGTCGGCCAAATCTCTAGCTTAAAGCATCGAACTCCAGCGAATAGGCATTGATAAAATGTGCAATTGTACAACTTATCGATTGAGTATAAATAGACCACAATTGTCCGTAAGATTTGGCAGTAATTTTCAAAAAATTAATTTCCTCGAAAATGGCATTTTTGGACCCCAAAAATCGTTTTTGGCTTATATATACTGACTTAGCAACTAGAGATAGCTCAAAAGCTGTAAAAGCAAAAATGTTCATTTTGGTGCCCTCTTTCCAGCCACCCCAACCAATCCGGTGTAGCGACTATGTACTGGGAGAATAATGACAAAAACTAGAAATTTCTTATCTTTGCACCTAAAAATGCGGGACTGGTCCCAGAATGTTCAAAAACACCAAAATAGTATATTGGGAAAGTTTCATCCACTTTCATAAAGAAATAAAGCCTATAGGGTCAAATTTGCACAAAGCGATACCAGCACCTTAAGAGAACACGTTCAATTAAGAGAACATGTTCTCTTAAGTGGGTGTTCCCTTAAGGTGCTGGTTTCCTTTCGGGTATTTTTGACTCATACAGCTTTAATCCTTTACGTAAATAGCTAAAACTTGCGAAATAACCTATTTCCGTGCTCTTTAACATTCTGAGACCAGTCTCGGATTTTTAGGCCAATAGATAAGAAAGTTTAGGTTTTTGGCCTTAGGCTTCCAATAGATAGACCAGACACCGGATTGGTTATTGTGGCTGGAAAGAGGGCACAAAACTGAAGAATTTTGGTTTTTACAGCCTTTGAGCTATCTCTAGTATAAGACAGTAAAAGCAAAAAAAACCATTTTGAGGGTCAAAAAATGGCCATTTTCGAGGAAATCAGTTTTTTCAAAATTACCGCCAAACCTTAGGAACAATTTTCGTCCATTTATACTCAACCGATACAGCGTCCAAATGCACATTTTATGAATCCCTACTAGCTGGATGTTACTGCTTTCAGCCAGAGATTTGGCCGGAAAGCCATTTTGACAAGGCCTCTCCAGATATTTCTGAGGTGCCGGAAGGCTGGATGTCATCTCGCGTAGGCAAGGCTCGCAGCACCAATTTGGTGGGTCGGATACTGGAACTAGTTATAGTGTAATCGCAACTCAGTATCATAGCATTGACTACAATGACATTAACAATAAGGTTTACATACGTTTAAGTGACCAATCAAAGTTTATTCTTCATGTAGAAGGCTGATGTGTTCAGTCTTCATTGGCCACACTCATCATTGTGTGTCTCACCATTCCTACAGCGTTGAATCAAATCGCAGACACATACGTCAGTTAATATTGAAATCCTCATTGGCAGCGATTACTACTACAACTATTATTACTACTACTACTACTACATAATCACAGGTGAACAGATAATTTTGGACAATGGGCTTCACCCAGTTGGATCGAAACTTGGCTATATCGGGCATAAGTGCAGTAATGGTTTGGAATTTTGAATAAAGCACATCAACAGCTCCGATGTTACCCCAAAACTCCGGTGGAGTGTAGCAAACGTTTTCCTGGAAAAGTTAAAATCAGCTTTCACTTTCATGCAACGGGCTCCAGAAAAAGATCTTCATAATGATGAGCAGTTTCTGTACATGTTGCATACCAAAGGTTACAAACACATGGCTGGTCCGTTCACCGTTCCTGTTATACATGATGCTAAAAATGTTCCATTTCTGGTAAAAACCGCTGGAGGGTCTACCCTTTTTCCTTTCTGGATGAGAAGGCCTGCATTTTCCCCTGTTCGCTGAGGAGGCAACCCGTTTTTTCTGCACTTACTACATTTTATGTCTTGTAAAGCTGATGCGCAGCAACACGATTAAAAACTGGCAAGGCGCTAACTTCAGTGCTAACCTTATTGAGTTAAAGGTTGTTTAACCCTGCGCTCATCTGGAATGGTCAGAGTTGATTACAAAACATGGGGTTGACTGAAGTAGAGGATTCGATCCCCTGCAAACACTGATACTTAATTTCTTCAGATTGAAATTTTATAACATAGTTTGCACTATTGCACTTTGTTAGTAGTACTTTAAACTTATCGTAGCAGTGCCGTTAAATTTAGATTTTTAAATGCGACATTTAAATTTTACTTAATATTGTGGTCAGCCTTTTGGTTAGATGTGAGGTTATAG